>PUQB01000639.1:0-138960 GCA_003024785.1 Selaginella tamariscina | reverse complement strand
TTTTTCTCTTCGACAGCCAGATCAATCCTGTACTTTTGTGTGCAGGATATAACTTAGTGTCTGGGCAGTACAAGCTACAGGATTGACCGTTCCTGTTCCTATATCAGTGTTGAAGATTCCTCCTCGACAGGATTCACCTCATGTCAATTCGTAACATCCGTAGGCTCTCTCCACTCCTGTAAGTTCACGGATTCCTTTACAGGGTTCTTCCAATCTTGTATCAGTGTCGAAGGTTCCTCCTCAATAAGATCCACCTCTGTTGGTTCGTTAGCACACTTGCATGCTCTCCTCACTCCTGTGCATCCACAGACTTCTGTATAGGATTCTTCCAATCTTGTACACTTGTCAACATCCGCACATGTTTTCCCAATCCTGCCTTTTTTCATTACTCTGCTTCTGTTCCACCCTTCAAGATCCTTCCTCTTTTTCAGTCACAGCTCCTCTTCCCCTCCGAGTTCTTACCACTACTATGCATGAACTTGCCACTGATCCTGCTCCTTTCATCTTTTTGCTTTCCAAGAATACTATGTCCTCTTTACTTTCTGTATATGATCTCACTTTTTCAATCTCCTTCTCCTGCTCCTTCTCCTTCTCCTACTTCTTCCCTGCCATCAAGTATTACTTCTTTCAGACGTTTTTGAAAGCACAAGGCTGCAGTTCTTCATGTTCACAGGTCCTACGACTGTCCTATTGATCTTGCGGAAGGAAGACTACCGTTCGGACCGATTTATGCACTGTCACCCACAAATTGGGGGTTCTTCGCCAATACATCGAGGACAACTTGGCATCCGGCTTCATTCGTCACTCAAAGTCCCCTGTATGAGCATATCTTCTTTGTCAAGAAGAAGATGGGAGTTTGCTTGGTTGTGGACTACAGGGGTTTGAATCAAGTCACCATTCGGAACGGTACCCGTTGCCATTGATCCCGGAACTTCTCGATCGGTACAGGAGCAAAGGTGTTCACGAAAGATCGACTTACGAGGGGCCTACAATCTTGTACGGATTTGTCCAGCGATGAGTGGATGACTTTCGTACAAGGTATGGACATTTCGAGTACATGGTGATGCCTTTCGGACTTACAATGCCCTAGCCGTGTTCTAACACATGGTAAACGACATCTTTTGTGACTTCTTGGACCAATTTGTGGTGATCTACCTCGATTACATTTTGATTTTCTCCAAGGACAGGTGGCACATGACAAGCATGTACGATTAATTCTAAGAGGCTTCGAAGCATGGCCTTGTATGCGAAGTTGGAGAAGTGTTTTTTTGACAGGGTATTGTGGAGTTTTTGGGCTACATTGTCTTCCTGCTGGTGTTTCCATGGACATGCACAAGGTGAAGACTATCATGGAGTGGGAGAGGCCCAAGTTTGTACGAGACGTACATTGTTTCCTTGGCTTTGCAAACTTCTACAGGCAATTCATACAGGACTTTCAAGTGCGTACTTCCACTCACGGAACTCACCAAGCACATAGGAGATTTCTCTTGGTCCGACAAGGCAGAACATGCATTCACAGCACTCAAGGACGCCTTCACAACAGCTCCGATTTTAGCACATCCTGATCTTCTCGTGCCTTCTTCATTGAAGCAAATGCCTC
The DNA here is from genome assembly GCA_003024785.1 of Selaginella tamariscina. Taxonomy (NCBI): domain Eukaryota; kingdom Viridiplantae; phylum Streptophyta; class Lycopodiopsida; order Selaginellales; family Selaginellaceae; genus Selaginella; species Selaginella tamariscina. Next base: position 137,360 of record PUQB01000639.1, on the reverse strand, counting down.
GGATTTTGTGGTAGGTTTTATCCTATCACAAGTTGGAGAAGACAGTTACTCACTCTTTGTAGCCTTTCACTCTCATAAGTTCCTTTCGGTGGAGATCAATTACGAGATTCATGACAAAGAACTTAAGGCCATTGTGAATTCATTCGAGTGGGGCACTTTCTAGAAGGTGTTGTGCATCTTGTATAAGTTCTTATGGATCACAAGAACCTGAAGTTTTTTCGAGTGCTTAGTCGGCGACAGGCTAGGTGGGCGAAATTCCTATCACATTTAATTTTGTCATTGTCTATTTTGGAATGGCAAAGCGGATGCATTGTCTAGGTGCTCTTACCTTGCACTGACCCCAGGCGATCTTGCATATGACTGTCAAAAGCAAGTGTTGTTGGGTCCTGATCAATTTCGGCTTGTGGCACTACAGGTTCATCAAGCTCTAGCAAATTGAACACTTCTACAGACATCCGTTTGCAATTGGCTACAAATGACTTGGCAAAAAATGTGTTTCACACATTAGCCTTGACATTGCAAGCTCCTTTTCCTCCATTTCCCGTACAGACTACAAGTTATTTGTCATATAGATGGACTTCTGTATCAGGAAGATCTCCTGTACATTTATGTTGGTGTTTATAGAACTTGTGTGGTATAGGATTGTCATAACCCTGGTTACAAAACATTTTGGTGTAGCCAAGATAGTTGAGTTAGTGACTCGCAACTATTGGTGGCCTAGGTTGCAAGGTTTTTTGGAAAGTTTGTATAGAGTTGTGACACCTGCAACAAGTCGATCACATGCCCTCTGGTCTTCTTTGTCCTCTTCTTGTTCTCTGCTCCTTGAAGATCCATTTATATGGATTTCCTCAAGATCTTTTTTCTTCTCGTGGATTTGATGCAGTTTTTGTGGTGGTGACCGTTTCACCAAACAAGTTCATTCTACATGTAACAAGATAGCTACAGGCCAGACAAATGCTGAGTTGGTGATCCGCGAAGTGTTCCGACATCATAGTCTTTCTGGAGCATTGTTTCTGATCGAGGCCACAATTTAGTCCAGATTTTGGCAAGAGCTTCTCTGAAGTTTACGAGTTAAAGTAGATCTATCTTCAGGATATCATCTGCAAACTGATGGGAAGCCAGAATGCACGATTCAAACCTTGGAGCAGTATCTTTGCTGCTTCATCAGTTACCAACAGGACAATTAGTTGGATCTTCTTCTTATCGCAGAGTTTGCTTATAACAACCTGTTACACATCTACATACCAAACACCTTTCTTCGCTCTTACATGCTACCATCCACGTTTTGACTTTGCTCCTTATGTTTCTCCTTCTTTTTCTCCTGCAGTACAGGATCGTCTCCAACATCTTTGTCAGGTACAGAATGATCTTCAAGTTTATCTTCAACAGGCACAGGAATGGTACAAACATTATGCTGATGCTCATCGTCAGCTGGCACCTGTGTACAAGATTGGTGATCTCGTGTGGCTTCTTCGTTGGCATATCTGCACTAACAGGCCTTCTTTTAAGTTGAATTTTCAACAATTGAGTCCTTACAGGATTGCGGTTGAGGTCAATCCTGTAGCTTTTCGATTAGAGCTACCATCTATTGTGAAACTTCATTCTGTGTTTCACACATCTTTGTTGGAACCGTATCATCCTTCTTCTCTTCCCGATCGTGTTTCTTCTCCTCCCCTTTTGTGGTCATTAACGATGAACCTGAGTACGAAGTTGCAGCATCCTTGATTCTTGTCTTCATCGCTGCCAACTTCAATACTTGATAGATTGGAAAGGTTATTTGCTTATCGATCGCACTTGGGAACCTACATCCAATTTACTCCATAATTCTTTCAAGATTGCTGCCTCCATCGACATTATCATGTTAAACCAGGTCCCAGGACTCGTGGAACTTGTCCTTAAGGAGAAGGTGTTGTCATAACCTAATATAAGATACAAGATACGGAATATAAGACATATCTATAGGATATACCTATAAGATATGCCTACATGATATGCCTACATGATATTTTATAGGATATGCTTACAGGATATACCTAGAGGATAAGGGACATTATTTTTAACTCATGATTAGATTAGCTCTTGGAGTATATTTTAACTCATGCCTATACTAATTCTTGGAGTTCTGAGCATAAAAGCTTCGACTTAATTGTTATACAATTAGTTACTATCAACATTAGTCATTCTATGATCATTCTTATTTTATTCTTGTCTTGCTTCTTGTTTCTTGTTCTCGTCTTATTTATAGTTCTTGTTTTGTTCTTGAGTCAAGCCTCCTGGATTGTGGCTTGACATAAAATATGATATTTCATTAATTATTTATTAGCACGGATTGTTATTAAAAAACTCTGTATGTACTTCAATAACAACATTTAAAGTGAATGTTATATATATGATCATTTATCTTACGAGTGGACATATTATTGATACAAATAAATAAAATTAATTCTTCAATTTAACATCATGTGACTTATATTAATGGAGTATGTAAACCAATTAAAGAAAAATTGCTTTGTTGTTATTGAGGTTTGAAGCATGATTAGACACATTGTTATATTATGATTATATTGCATATTACACTAACTTTTTGTTCAAACATAAGAACTTGATATGTAGTGCAACACAATAAACAACATGACTTAAAATGCTGGTTTTAACACTAAAATGGCTATATTTTATGAAAATAAATTTTAAAAATTAATTATAATTAGTTATACTTTTTATTTATGTTTCACATTTCTTATAAACATATCACAATTCTTTTTTTTATTATTAAGTCAGGTCAATTATTAATGCATATTAAAGATTTTTTATAACATGTGTCGTTTGCCAATATAATTAGGTATATTTAAATTATACTATTCATACTTAAAACATAAACAAGAGTGTTATAAAGTTTATTATTATCTTTCACATTATAATTCATTTTTCACATTTTTTTCAAAAAAGTTGATATGTTATAGAATTTGATTATTTAATTTGTTGAGTAGAAATGAATGTACTTTTAAATGCAATTGTCATATTAATAACATTATTTATATTTGATCATGTTTTTATAATACTTTTTGTTAAACGAATATTCTAAAATAGTAGTCTGATTTTATTACACTTAAAAGTATTAAAAGTGTATTCAATTGTATTAAATATTGGTTACATTATCATTAATGATTTGATGAAACAATTAAATAGAATATGTTTATTATTTTCAAACAAACATATTAATTAAGATTAATATTTAATGTTTAAGATATTTATATGTAATAAATATCTAAAGTTTAATTGATATTTCTCTATTTAAGACATTATGAAAATATAACCTATAAAACTTATAAATTGGGTTATTATCAAATTTATTAAAATGTGAGTTTAACACTTTGATGGTGAAATTCAAGTTATCAATTATATAACAAGTTCATTATTAACAAGTCCAACATGACTAACAGATTACCAAACAAGATTAATCTACATAGTAAATTCAGAGAACATTCTAATAAACTAATGTTATGTTTGTATGTTAAAACATTTGCTAGTTAAACCATGCTCCCCACATATGCTTATTGATAAGCAAGTTGTTAGCTTTTCATTAGGTCATGACTGTATACTGAAAAGCTTTAATAAAGAACCTGTGTCCAGCACATATACATAAGTCCTATTGAAATTCACAATATAATGATTTAATACAATATAAGTCCTACTGAAATTCAGAAACAATGATTTAATGTTTATACACTTTCTAAACCTAATCAAACTTAAAGAAATAATCAAAACTGAGTTTGAATTGTATTGTCTAATTACTCTGGACTTGAGAACCAGCTTTCAAATGGAGTTTCATTAAAAGTAATTAAACATAGTTTAACACTAAACCCTAAACCATGTGGATGGTCCTCCCCATGCTAACCATTACATATATATGTACTCTCGGTGCTTATATTTTAACAGATATACTAATCTTCATATTGAAGACACGGTTAAAAAACAATGCCTACAAATCTGCCTCGTAAATATGTACTGCACTCCCTATCCATTATACTTTTGTTGTTGAGACCTGTGTATTACCAGTACAAACTAAAACCATGTTGACCTCACAACACACACGCGCACACACATGTATATGTACTTGTGTGTATATTCATGCAATACATGCGTACACAGACACACACACGCACCTGTTAATCTCCTTCAGAGTCTGAGACATAGTCATCGTTTTGAATAATTTCGAGCTCGTCCTGCAGTCCTTCCCCATTACCTTCACCATTATCTTCTTGCGGTTGGGTCCTGTGTTCCACCTTAATTATCCCATGGCTCTCTTGCTCTTTAACCTTTGCTAACATTTTATCCTCCTCAAAAATCTCCAATCCTTTGTTTCCTCCACCAGCAGGAGCACCTACATATACGCACTGTTGTTAGTATAATATACATGCCATGTGTACTTATCTGATATATGTACATATGATCGTCTGTTTACCACCTACATGTCCGTAACTGGTGTGTGAGGTGTGTGTTTTCGTGTCTATGTGTGTATGTATATATCAACACACACACACACACACACCATTGCCATCTTTTACGTGCTTATCACTCTCGGCAAATATATTCACCGAAACCCAATCCTTCCACACTGTTCTGCCATTCTTCCTCTGCTCCGCAAGATTGTTAGTGACCAATCTATACACAAACACCTTCCGTGTCTGCCCCAGCCTAGAAAAGAGAAAAGAGTAAGCACACACACTCTGTGTGTGTATCTGTATGTGAGAGCTGCACATAATGCACTCTGATTTGCAGATGCCAAGAAGAGAGTAACAGATGTAAGCACACGTGCCTGAATGCCCTGCTAATGGCCTGGTTCATCAAGGAGGCATTCCAGACAGAATGAAGGAAGATGACCCGTGAAGCACCAGTCAATGTAATTCCCTCAGCGCACGATCTTATGGATGCGAGGCAAACACGGGACGGGTGGGTTTCCAAGTTGAACTTGTCGATTAAGTCTTGGCGTTGTGAAGGAAGCAAGTCACCAGAGAGCTGTAGAACCTCCTTGTCCTTTGCCATCCAAACATTGCGCCCGTTAGCCTGGTTAGCAAGTCAAGTGGTGCTATTTGCTCACTAAATACTATCACCTGCATATAAAGCATTACACAAATGTTAGCATAAAGTAGCGTGTGTACCTGCCTGTATAAATAAATGAAACTACACTGTGTTGCATGTGCTGTCTGCAATACGGATAGTTATATATATAATCGTTATCGCGGTCTACTTAGACTTACACACAGGCAAGCAAACATGATTAAAAAGTTAACCTACACGGTGAACCTTCTAATAAAACTAATGTTATGCTTGTATGTCAGAAGGATGAACAGTTGCAAGTTAAACCATGCCCCACAGATGCTTATTGATAAGCAAGTTGTTGTTTTTCATAAGTCATATACTAAAAGCTTTATAATAAAAACCTGTGTCCAGCATTACATATATATATATATATATATATTTATGTATGTATGTATGTATGTACGTCTGTATTATATCCAAGATTGTTCATTTTCGAGATTGTCTAGTATATATGATTAACGAGCATGTTAAATATCCTAGATATCCTAACCAGTTCCTTTTTGTTGTGTGTGTACATATATACGAGGGAATGGGTAAAGAGATGGCAAAGATGACATTCTCTCGTATCAACAGTGCATAACTTTTAACGGTTCAAAGTTCAACACATGCACGCACACACACAAACTAGCGTTCAGCTAACTTATACTTTCTCTAATAACGCATGCAGATACACGTCTATGTCTATTCCTACACGCGCGCGCGCGCGCACACAGACTGCACATACAGACACACTTCAACCGTATATGGCGTACGTATGTGTGTCTATGTGCATTATGTAGGTTATTTTCTCTAATTCATTATGCTGAGCATTTTTATTTGTTTGTGTAATATATATATGTATGTATTTATTACCTTCTCGGACGTGTATCTACAAAGCTCGAGAATCTTGAGTACGAACTTCATCTTCATGCTACACTGTATGTCCATGGACAGATTCTCCACCTGCTCTGCAACTTCAATGATCTTACATTTGAAAGATCCACAGCAGGTCAGTAAGTACGGATGAATGCATACATATGTATTCACAAGCTCTGCTTCGATCCCATTAAGTATCTTCATAGTCTTCTCTAGCAAATCCACCTGTATGCTCGTGTTATATGGATGTGTATGTCTAGATGTGTGTGTGTTAAATCTTTATAGCTTGCGAGTTACAAGTTCTAGCATATGTCATGTAGTCATATACATGGATGCAAAAAGTGCGTCCGTGCGTGCGTGCGTGTGTGAGAAGAGAGAGAGAGAGATCCTTGGACATCCTAAGCTCTGGTCAAAGTGATGCTATTTGTCAGGCGTTATTTTAGATGCATTTTTGAGGTATTAGCTATACTAAAACGTAAATTAACTTGCAATCCGTTTGGTGCGTGCGTGCGTGTGTGTGTTATATTCGTTCATATACATGTAATATGACGTTGCCAACAGACTTTGGTATTTTAAACATATGCAATATCCAACGCATCTATACTAATACATATATATCTGTATATATCAAGGATGTTTTACTTGCTTGTACTATTAACTCATTATTAATTAGCACATACACACGCATGCAATACATATATTTGCACATGCTTAACATCCTAAAATTCTCGTAACTAGTTAAATTACAAGCAACGTGTATACTATAAATTTGCCTCCTTTTTACTAATTTTTTCATAATCTTGCTCCTAATACATTCCTGCTTATTTAAATCCACGCTACACTCCTATCCATGGTTGCAAAGCATACAAGGTACGTAAAGAAGTTATATACATAAAGACTGTTCGACATGCATGTACATAAATACGTTATAGATACATATATATATGCATATATATATATATATATATATATGCAGGTGTAAATATGTGTGTTTCCATATGTTTTATCAGCACAATATCTACGTTTACACCGGGAGAATAATATATATATCACTCATTACAATACAAATTTCACACACACACACACACACACAGGGTACCTGTACGTCTGTAAGTCTGAGAGTGACTTCATAATCGCATAATCCAGGGAGTGAATTCAATATTTCACCTTTGTAATGATCAGTAAAACTTCGAGTCATGGTAATTAACTTTTCTCGAGCATCTTCTAACCCATCGTTGCCTTGGTTAAACTTTCTTCCTATTTCATGATTAAACCATTTCCTGGCTAACCCCTCGAGCTTCTCATGATCACTGATTAAACCAAACGAATATAAGCTTCAATCAGAATAATTACATTTAATATATTATATACTATCTTAAAATATGCATAACTTAAAATTAGTTCATTTACACTTCTGATGAATCGTTGTTGTATAACTCAAATAGCTTGTAATCCTCCAGCTGCTTCACGAAGCTCGGTCTTACGAGATATATGAGGTTGAAGAGCTCGTCAAAGTTGTTCTGGAACAGTGAACCTGATAACACATAAATCAAGGTGTGTGTGTGTGTGAGAGAGAGAGAGTACACTAACAGATTATAGGGAGACGTATGCACATATGCATATACCATCAATCCTGCGAAATTACATGAATAATTAGTTTATTAAACGAGAGAGAGAGAGAGAGAGAGAGAGAGAGAGAGAGAGCAGCTAATGTGTTTATGTGTGTGCGCGAAGGGTTTATACCGTACCTGATAACATAATACGCAGCTTTGTACGGACTTTCATGAGTGTCTGCCAAAGGTTGGTGGTTTTAGACCGTAAAAGGTGTCCCTCGTCAAGCACCAGCAAATCCGGCAGCTCAAGGACATACTTCCGCAGGTCCGTCATCCTGCCTGACAAACACACAGTATAAATGACCATCTACGTTGTCCACAACAATTAGTATGACATGTAATTTACCAAAAATAGTGTGAGTCACATTAATAAAGAATCACAGTAATTATGGTAATATATTATCACACTACATGGTTAATACCATGTTATATATGGTTACATGCTTCACATAATTTTCTTATAATTAATATGTCTTATTTATAATAAAAGCCTCTTCACAGCAAGAAGAGCTTTTATTATATATAAGGCATGTGCATGCTGGATAATATAAAGTCACTTAAATTGATTTAAGGTCACACTAATTATAAAATTAATGAAATTTAAATAACTATTATTAACGTAACGACGTGATGGTCATATTAATTATGAAGTCACACTAAATCAGGTCATACTATTTGTTGTGGGCAGTGTACATATACTGCCTAGACACATGTGTGTGCATGTATGCGTTCGTCTGTTTGTTTACCTTCCATGCCAATCTTCACGAACAGAGCATACGTCATAATAAGGACTCCTTTCCTCCTCTGCCACTTTGCTAGTGATTCGCTCCTCTTAGCAGTGAGATCCCCAGAACATATCATTTGAAAAGGGGTCTCCACGTTCCACTTTTGAAACTCTCTTCTCCAGTACTTAAGAACAGCTTTTGGAGCTAGAATCAAAAGCCTGCAAAATATAACAGTATATATACATAATTATATACTACATAATGAGTATTATATATGTAGTATACACTATACAGAATATATGTAATAGCACGTTCTGGTACCTATACGATATTATGTATACGACTGTAGGATAATATAGCTAAATTGATGAGAAATGACTATACGTAATTAATTACAAAAAGAAAGACTATGTTTTGAAAATAACAAAGCCTGGCTGTACTAGCATAATAATCTAGACTATGAAAATATATGATAATAACTAGTAAAAGCAAGCCTTACACATGTTTAAACAGTACGAGTACATATGAATAACATAGCTGCAATGTGGGTTCAGGGTATAAACAGTAAATGAATGCATTTAAAGTGTACCTAGTACGTGCGCGGGCGCCCGCGTGCACAGACACACAGACTAAGGCTCAGGGTTAGCTAGTAAAAGCATGCATTTGTATGGTTAAACAGTACTTAGTGCAAACCAAAACACACACATGCATATGAAAGCCATACCTGCAGTGGGGTTCTGCTCCCTGTACCGTCCAAAGAAGGCAATCGTTGTGAATGTTTTACCGGTGCCAGGAGCATGTGCTAATATACAACCTCCTTGTTCATCAATTATGTTCCTCTTCATGAAGGCCACTGCTCGCTTTTGGTGTGGATGCATTTTCTTAAGCACCTATTAAACAGGATAACATTATAACCTTGTTAAACGCTAAACTAGTGTGTTTAAGTGTTCACGGCTTGCAGACTTAACACTACTAAGAAGTGTAAAGTCTATGCATGAGCATCATGCACGCACACACACCTGCTTGTTGGTTACAAACAAGTCACATGCTTCGTCCTGTGGGTGTATGAAGCCTTCTGACAAATCATTGTCAGGGTCATTCTGTCCTTGTTGCAATTTGTAATTTGCATCCCTCTCTTGCTGCATAACTCACAAGCTGTTAGTCTGTCTCTCTCTCTCCTCTCCTTCCCTCCCTCCCTCCCTCTAGACATGTGCATACACATTAGAAGTATTGACTACTTACAGGACGTGCTGCCATCCTATTCACATGAAGACCAACATGTCCGCATTCACAGCAAACAAGGCCGTATTGATCGTCCATCACGTAGTCATGCTCTTCGCATGTCTTTTTGAATCTGCGTTTCTTGTCCTGCACCAAACCAAAAATGATAAATAAAAGATATTTAACTAATTATCAAGCAATATACCCTAATCAGTTACTAGCATTATACTTAGCTAAAAGATATTTAGTTGTATACAAAAGGTCTGTATTTGCTACTAATTTAGCATTAGAATATCAGATAGTTCACTTAAATAGAAGATATCACTTTAGTACAATTGATTAGTGCGTTTCACTTTTGTAGAATTGATTAGTGCGTCAGTTCATGAATGCACGCACCCACGCACGCACACACCTTCTGACCGGTTTGATGACCAGGAAATAAATACTTGTCCCTGTCCATCTCCATCTCTGCTATTATTCTCGCGAGCCGGACCTCCTCCTCGCTCTTGAATTCCGCCTCTAAAGCAGCAGCCCTCCCTCTCCAGTATTCATCCAAACTCACTATGAACCCTTGTTCCACTTCAAGGTCTTTCACTTTCCACTGCATTACGAACATGTAAATATAACAATATAATTGCATGTATACAAACAAATATACAATAAATGCACGCATTCAGTACCATGTACGCCTTCCCAGCCTTTCTGAACTGGTTTACTGCGTTTCCGATGACCATCTGTAGTTTCCTCTCCCACAGCAACTGCATTGCAAAACAACGTTATAACCATGAAGATATTTACTCCTGTACATAAGTTTATATGCGTAAAGAACTTACCACCCTCAGCCTCTGCACGCTTGTTTTGCTGATGCTGTATAGTTGGTTTTACTAGCTTTTTCACCTTAGTAAACGTGTTAATATTGGTGTTAAATAGTTGCCTGCGAGCTTGACTCTCATACTTCTTCCTCTTTCTTTTCTTATGCTTCTGTTTGTATTTATCTGTATAACAAACGGATTATATAACGTCTCCCGCCTCTCTATATATATCATCCACCTATCTATTCCAATTCACATATAATCGTGTGTACATATTGATGTACCTGGATTAAGTGGATCCATGTCCATATACCTCCTATACCTCCGGTGAACGCCATCGGATATCTTATGCCTCTTGTAAACACCATCGGTCAGTGTAGAAGACCTATTCCGCTGCATTCCAGCGTCCTTCCTCTTTTTACGAGGCTTCTTCATCATGTAAATCCGCGTATTCTGGCCCCCATCTTCAGAGTCTGGCACCACCTTGTTGTCCTCTTCAGAATCGGGTACCACCTCAGGCTCTAAATGAGTGTCCAGAAATGACAAAAATTCTGCCATATCAGAATCCTCGCTGTCCGAGTATTCACTGCTATCGCTTACCAAGTCATAGTATTTGTTGTACCCGTTTTTAGTCTGACAGAGGGAGCATATTAGTACAGTGCATAACATATGCTGCAGTATGCATATCACATATCATTGGTATACGTGCCTACTAAAGAGAGAGAGAGAGAGAGAGAGAGAGAGAGAGATAGTAGAGATAGTATATAAAACATACTGTAGTTGCATACAGTATATATGCCTATAGTACCTTGTAACGGTGACCAGACTGCTGGCGCCTATGGTGGTGCATAAGCAAGTCTTGATTACCCTGAATAGAACCAATGTCACGGGACCACCGGCGTCTAACATTCCCGGGGTTAATCGCTGCCTCAAGAATGTCCTCCATGGTCATGTTCAAGGGAGCTTGTAGGATCTTTATCCGGTTTATGGTGAAGGTCTCACGGTGGTCTTTTATTAGTTCCATCTCCCCGTTTGTAACTGTGTCCCTATGTTGTACATGTATACACTGAAGCTGCAGTTGCAGTTGTATCCGTATTGATGTGTTTTTCTCTGTACTTTACATATCTGAGCGTCGTGGTATGCCTGCATTTCCAATATTAGAGTGACACATAATGCGCACAAGCACATATATGTATCCTATATATATAGTACATGCACGTTAAGCTGGAAAGACCTCTATATAGGGAAGATATGTTTGCGCGTGCATAAACTGTTGTTGTTGTTGTTGTGTGTGTGTGTGTGTACATTTGTTATTATATTTATATATATTCGTGTAAATAATATGACGAGTCGGACTATACATACAGATATATGGTGGTATATGACAATATAAATACAGAGTTGCCCTCTCTCATGCATGCATGCAGTTTTTAAGACCCGTATTTCACATTCAGATATTACCCTATTTAATAGCAAGTAGACATAAATAATATAAACAGACATGCCGACGTATGGAAGGCATACATTAAAGCGTGAAAGAGACAGCCACTTTATATAATCCAAACGTTGTTATTTAACTTTTCATCCATAGGATATGTATATGTCGTCTCTTCTCTTAGATAAGGAGGGAAGTAGAAGAATTCGTTAAACTTGTTCTAGACAGTATATACAGATATGCATATGTATAAGTGTGTGTAGAGATATATACAGAAAAGCACAGTAAAACGAATACATAAAACATTCATACCTTGGTTTTGGAACGGGGTGTACTGCAAATACGCAGACATCGACACCTTCCTGTAGATTTTGACAGTCCGAATCTAATGCTTTGCGGCTTCTAAGTCGGATTAGTTCTTTATCTACTTCGACCTCCTGGTTCAGCTCCTTGCAACGAACCATGTATGTTGTCCCGTCCTTTTTATGCTTTCCACCTCCCCCCATTTCTGTCTATATAATACTTCGAGTACTATAAAAACAGATCAAATCAGAATTATTTTATATATAGTCATATCAACGTACGTGTATTATAATATATATTCAAGTTAACAATAACAATTCGGTCAAGACTTAACCTAGTAGTAAGTAACTGGTTTTGCGCTAATATCACTATTATACTAGACTAAAGAAGTAAAGCTTATAATGTTGTTAACAATACTTAAACTATACGTTCATTAAATTTATGAACAAGGAAGTTCTGAAAGTATGGTGTGCCTTTACAATGTTATGTAAGATATGTATATTTTTACTGTCAGAATTTACAAGTGGGTAAGTTGCTATGTGTTACTTTAATAGACATTAGTAGGTAATTTGTATGGATTAAAGTATAACAAAACATAATTACAATGTTTGTAAGATATGTATATTTCACAGTCAGATTTTACAAGTTCGCAAGTTGCGATGTGTCACTATAATATGCATTTAAGTTAAATCTTACGCATTAATTATAAGAAACTGAATATTAAACTACACAGTAACTACAACTCACAAGGTTGTACGTGAAGCAAATCTTGCCGCTTGTTTTGTGCTTTCATGTGAACACACGCCTTACAGTTAGATCTCAGAGCGTGTCTCCATATCTCTCATAGTTCTCAGGTTCTGTTTTTTCTGTCCCTGAACAAAGACATCACAAAACTATAATATTATTATATACACGACCTAATACATATTTAAAAGTATATTAAAAAGTATATAATACATCATTGTATGCCACATATCGTTTATTTCTAACATGTCCATAGAAAGGTCATAAAGATTTCATGGACAATTTCTATGCATGCAATGTAGATATATCACGATTCCTATCGTACATACTTACATAAATAAATTATGGCATCATTCATGATAGAGTATAAAATATGTAACAGCATGTTACATACCACGCCAAAACTGTTTCACAAGCAATTATATAGTTGAAATTTTTATAGTATATATGAAGGAAGAACCGACAGTCTTTTATAGAAATGCATAAATATCCCTCGTATAAAAACGATAATAAAAAGGAATGTTTCGTAACAGCAATATACGATTATATAACATGTTCTCCATGATGGAATCGCTAAAACTTCCGCAAGTAGAATTTCATGAACCAATAGCATAGTTAAATGTAGAACTGGATGCTTTAATTAACATTCCCCGTATAAAAAGAGAATGTTTTGTAGAAAATATGCTATGGAAAATGTAGATACTTGGGACGGATTCGATGTGCAGTTTTCAGCAATCTCAACAAGCTCCACGGAAACTTCCGATGAATCACTCTGTCCTCCCTTCACTAAACGGGAGACTCCCACTCCAAATCCTGCGAACAAATTCATGAACAAGACATCAAAATGCAGCGGATTTTCTCACCTCGAAAATCGACACACTCCACGGAGATTTCCACCGAATCGAGACTCCGCATTCGCGCCGACGCGCTTGTCGTATATATTTTCTTCATGATCTCTACGGAAACTCGATCTGTGTCGGAAATCCCAGATGAATCCGCGGATGAGGAGAGTAGAACGGATCGACAGAGCCATCGCCTACAGCACCCTATGATAGAACCTAAGAAAGAGCCGATTTTGAGACTATCTTCACAGAAATCTACGAGAACCGGAATTTTCTAAAAATCCATGATTTCCTTGAAGAATCTATGAAAAAAGCGACGAATTCGGAGGATTATCCTCAAAAATATGAAGAATCGAGGACCAAAACCCGGCCTGTGAAAGAAGAACACAGGAAACTGAATAGAACACCTGAAATTTGCGCTTCGCTAGTAAAAAATCCCTTGTTTTACCGATCTAATCCTCTGTTTCCACGATTCTTCGCAACGAACAATGTATAGATGAATCTCTAGATATTGATAGCGATTCCTCGTCAGAACAGAAGATAGAAGCTGCCAATAGATGAAATATGCAGATTTGATTGCTTTCGGACCGATTCCACGCCAAGAACACATTCTTCAGCGTTTTCTTGCCGGGAACACAATGCAGGCATGTGAATACACACATAAGTAGAGACGAAGAACACACTGTGGGCAGCCCTGGCGCCTAAGAAACCAAAAGGCGTACTCACTGAACTCAAACTACTGCATTCTTTTAATAATCATTAGTAGGGTTTTAAGACAAGATTACTTAAACCTGTTCTTAAGAAGATTCATCCAGACCGTTCGATTGTATCGTGCGGCGGGGTTAGTTCTTCATTAACAAAAACCATTAGCCGTTGGATCATTTAACTCAGTCTAAACAGATCGTGCGGTCGTAAAAGATTTAGGGTTCTTGTGAGTCCGTGCAGACGCCGGGAAGGTATGAATTCGTAGCATTCTCGAGGAGTTAATGCCGGACAACATCTGATTTGATTAATTTAATAAACAGAGGTAGAAATTGATTAATACAACATTCATTCAATGTAACATAGTTTAATATATAATAACTGATGTCCTCATTATTGTGTATATTTTTAGGGTTCTATGCTCAAAAGAGGGCAAATCTGCAGATGATCGATGATGAGGTATATCTCGAGTACATAGATCGGGTATGGGGATTTTTCCAAAATTTATAAATGCATTTTGAGTTAATTATACACAAAGACATATATTTTCTTAGAATCTACAGATGGGCCGGAAAAATCTGTATATGGGTGTGTACATTATAAATGTATAAATAATGGATACTTGTGTACATATAGTATATTACATCTTATGTGTATATGTTAAAGTATGTAAACAGAATCTAATTATACATATATATATATATATTATATAATATATTTATATATATATATATATATATATATATTATAATATATATATATATTATCTGTGTGTGTGTGTGTGTGTGTCTGTATGTATGTATGTATTTTGAATATCTATATAGTTACAGTGGATTGGAAAAGAACTTTACGTTCTAGAGATGCAAAGAGGATGTATATGTGTGTGTGTGTTTCTTACTTTTATGTGTCTGACTATAAGCTTTGTGCTATCATCGAGAGAGAGGGATATATCAATGTCTTTACAGAGACATCTATGAATGTATTTTATGTTGTCTCTCTCTCTCTCTTCTCTCTCTCTCTCTCTCTCCTCTCTCTCTCTCTATCTATCATCTATCTATCTATCTATCTATCTATATATATATATATATATATATATATATATTATTATTTATATATATATTTATATATATATATATATTTATTTATTTGTGTGTGTGTGTGGCTGTGTATAGCCATGTATATGCGTTTGTCATGATATATAAAACACACATTTATATAAAGATGTAATATACATTGTAAAATGCATATAACTTGGTATATTTATATATCTATGTGCGGGTTTTTTCCGGTCCCTCAGTTAAATTTGCAAGAAAATCTTAAAACATATACATCTACAGGCATTTTTGTATACACTATATTGTTAAGATTTTATGCAGATGGATCGTTAAACTCTAAGAGGGTTCATTAGGAGCGAAGTCACGAGGGTAATACTCCGTTTTTTCTTATTTGGCGTTTTCAGTATGTGTTTTGCTTAAGGTTGATTATACATGTTTAAGATGTTTTACTGAATGCTTACAGATGGGAGAGTTAGAAGCGGGTTTTGCGAAGCTACAAGGGGGGATTTCGAGTATTATATGCAAACATACTCGATAATCCTTGGTAGAAACAGTAAGAAATCATCCGTAGATGTGGACCTTGCCAGTATTGGTGGAGGTATGAATATCTCAAGACAGCACGCACGTATATACTACGACTTGACAGGAAACGCTTCGCCTTAGAAGTACTCAGCAAGAACGGTTGTTACGTTGAAGGTATGTATGCATGCATGCATACATATATACATGTATATCATACAGATAATATACCCTATGCATACATGTGTGTACATGGCAATGCTGTCATATGTACATATGTACGTCTCGTGTATGTATTTATATAGATCTATAGATGTGTATACACCTAGATCTAGGTCTGGCACACACGTGCATATCACATCATCTCTACCTTTATATTCGCCGGCATAAACGTTGTATACACGAACACTATACATCCACTATTATGAAGTATTACACTAATGTTAAGTGTTTATAGTTTTATGTATTATAAATATGTATATATATTTCAGGCGTGCTGTACCTTCGAGGAACAGCTCATGTGAAGCTTGACTCTCAGGATCTGCTCCAAATCGGAGAGAAAAAGTTTTATTTCCTTCTACCAACTAAGAAAATCTCTAAACCGCCTCCACTTTAGCTGTAGCTCCTCCCCTTTCCTCTTCAAAGAAAAGAACAGGTATGTATGCTTTATGCGTGTGTCTGTACGTGTGTGTATATGTGGATGTGCAGCTATTCAGGTTATATAGGTTTATACATACATACCTACATGCATACATACATACATATCTATGTGTATATATAGAGAGAGAGAGAGACAGAGAGAGGAGATGTTAAACACGATCAATATCCTTACAGACCATTGCATACACACACCCAGACACAGGCGTGTCTGGGTGTGTCCGCCTGTGTGTATTAAACTTTTGATTAATTACTACAATGGCATTTATAGTTAATACAGGGGTCCTTCTACTCAGAAGCAAAAGCCAGAGAAAGAAGGAAAGAAACGGAAATCTGAACCGTTGGCTCTACCACCCCTCCAAAATGGCAAGAATCTGGACTGTCCATTACTAGTGGTGGTAGTAGTGGTTGTTTTTCCTCATGCAACTCCCCCTATTCATCTGGTATGTTTCCGTATTACGAACTAAGCTAGGTAGATTAAGCGTGATTAACCAATTAATTAACTATCAAGTTTGATATTATTATCTTTTAATGTATATCGAGTTTCACAAGGTCCAAAGCTATTAATTAGTTAACTTATGTAAGTAGCCTTTCAGAACATAAGACGGTATGTCCATTGACTGATGTGCACATGAATGCACGGTGAAGTACTTGAAATGACGTATATGTTGTAAAATTTTATTCGTTCTTGTTTTCTTTGATGTGTAGCCATATAACATGCATATGTCTATATTTACATATTAACGATGTACTGACTGAAGTGTATATGATGTCTTGCAACTATCGTCATATACATCTACTATACAAGTGAGGCCTAGTTGTCTTATGTCGTATAATAGTCTTCTACATAGCAATATATAGATCTGCCTATGTATAGACATGCTATACATACACATACGGAGTGCACATATGTATGTATACATTATAATGTATGTTTATATCATTCCATTAGCATACTAATAATTGTGTTTTGTGGATTTTAGATGAGAGACAGGGAGGTTCGAGCATTTATGAGCAGTAAAACATTGTACTTAATTGTTATTAATTGTTAATGTGCTTTCTTAATCATTAATTAGCATTACGTAATTAATGGGTTCCCTAAATCCAGCTAAATTTTTTTCCACTACAAATACGTCTTTTTCTAACACAGCTTACGTGGCTTGACAGAGAGGCGTACGGAGAGCACCGGGTACACGTCAGCTGAAGAGAGAGAGGTCGTCGCTGCCGTAGGATCCGTACTGTCCGAGCTCTGTGGACCAGGTGACTGGATGCCAATTGCTGAACTCTATAACGAGGTTTGTGTACATATTATATACACGCATACGTGTATATATCTACGTATGTAAATCCGTATATGCACATCGTATATGTGTATATAAGTGTGTGGATATATAGTCTTCCAGATGTGTAGTAATGGTATAATCTTCATAGGATTCTTGTGAAACTTATGAATCTTTCTCTCTCTCTCTCTAAACTGTTTAAACTACGCACAGTTGCATATTCCGGAGAATTATGCGAGTATATGCTCACCAGCTAAAGTGTGGAGAGTGGTCGATGTTGGAGCAAACGAAGCAGACTCAGCAAAGCCTTGGGCAGGTTTACTGGGTTTACTACGGAGATACCCAGAGCATTTCATCATTAACATTAAAACTAAAGGCCGTGTTTCTGCAGAGTATGTATCCCTGGTTTCATTAGTTTCATAACATTGTATGTTTTTATTAATATATATACACATGTTCTATTATTGTATAGTGTTATATGCATAAGATGTATAGATACACATATACACAAGTGTATATATAAGATTTCATCGTTAACAACTCAACATTAAGACTGCAGAGGCCTTGTATGACTGTCGTGCATGTGTATGTACACATTTGTCATAGATATGATACATGCGTATATATGTATGTATGTGTGTATATCTAGAGATACTGCATACATCATCATATCATATGCCTTAGTTTAATTATTACAAAGAAACTTCTGTATATAGATTATTTGTGTGTATCCATACGATGCATATCTATGTATGTAGATATATACATTAAATGTAAACATAGTTTCTATAATATATTGGTATAACTTTCATAATAGTGTATATATGTCTGCACCGATACTATGTGTGTACGTATACATATATAATGTGTATATTGTACATACGATGTATATTAGAACGTTTCCATTAATATTCTATACAATATATGTGTTCGTAAACTTGGCACTATATATATGTGTGTACAATATACCTACACACACATATATATATATGAACTTAGTCTACACACATGCATACATATATACACATACAAATGTATATACATGTTATATGATAGATACAATAAATTATGGTAGTATTATATGTACAAAAATATCAATACTGAGATAGCTTTATATGAGCATAGTTTCTGCTGAAAATGTATTTGACCTTGTTCATGTAATATAGTTGCTATGCCAGCGCGTTCCGAGTTTTAGGGTTTATGGCCAAATTTAGGGTTCCAATGTGATTGTCTCCACAGCAGTATGGCATTCCGGCAGCTCGCTCATCAGCTGCGGGAGAATGCGAGGCGGCGGCTAGTCGACCGTAGTCGGCTGCCGCTTCTTTCCGACTCCGCTAGGTCTTTCGGAGACGAGCCGACGGCAAGGAGATCGGCGTTACTCGGCGTTCCGCAAGATGCAAAACATCCAGGTAGGCATTTCGTTGCCGCAGGCCGAGGCCAAAATCGCTCCGTTCTGCAGATACCAAATTTCCAGCTTTTGCCGTCGCCCAGGGCATTTCCGAGATCAAATTAGCTCCTTTCTTCAGCTGGGAGCGACTCGGCGTTTCAAAAGGTCTTTCCGAAGAAAATGCGAGGCAGCCGGCTACGGATCGTCCGGATTTTGGTGCTGCGGAGGCGTTTTCGAGGCTCCCAAAGTCCCAGCTTTTGGTTTTAGAATCGCTCCGTATGGCTTGGAGCAATACAATGGTTCAAAAGAAGGTAAGATCGACTTTCGGTGGTCAAACTCCCGGTTTTTGTATACTTCGACACGGTTCCTCTGCGAGCCATCGCGTTCGTCGGCTGCCATTCAAGTGGATGACGACGAGCTGGAGGAAAAGCCGAAGAAACGCGAGCCGTCGCCGGAAGAATGTGATCAGGCAGTAGAAGGATTGACCTCCGCCAAGGCCAAGGCGCAACTGTCTAAAGAAGCTCCCAAGAAAAGCGTGATGGAGAAATTCTGGAGCACCCTCATCGGCATCGGTCCCGCATTGAAAGCCATCGCATCAATGAGCAGGTAAGAACTCTTTTACTGTTTTTGCACACACAATCACGCTTGTTTTATATATATAAATTAATTATAACATCCCATTTTTGCTTTCCCATTATAAATTTTTTGACTATACCCATGTTGTAATACAGAGAAGACTGGGCAGTGAAGATGAAAGGATGGAAGAAGTCGTTTAAGGATGCCTTGCAGCATTACTGGGTGGGCACGAAGCTCCTGGCGATTGAAATCAGAATATCCACAAGGCTGATTTGGAAGCTCTTGCAGGGGTATATAGGCGTTGAATAAATAGATTCAGATACTGTGTATATATCAGATGTATATATATTTTATGCATAGGAGATATATGTGTGTTGCGTGTTAATCTTCATGTTTTGCTGATTTTTGTTGTTTAGAAAATCTCTAACGCGTCGCGAGAGGCAGCAGCTGACGAGAACAGCAGCAGACATTTTTAGATTGGTGCCTTTTGCGGTGTTCATCCTCGTCCCTTTTATGGAGTTCTTGTTGCCGGTGTTCCTCAAGCTGTTCCCCAACATGCTGCCGTCAACCTTCCAGGATAAAATGAAAGAGCAGGTTTCTGAATTGATTATAAATCGTACTTTTTTTGTTAACAGTTATATAACGAGTTGATATATTCACTGTTATTAAATTATTATTAATTGCTGCATATTAACTTATTGTAGTAATTATAATAAGATAACAACAGTATGATGGTGCTAAGAAAACTATGCCCATGCAGCAATACCATTCGTAACTTAACTCTACTACTAAAAGATATGCAGAGGGATAGCTTGTACTATAATACTGCAGTACTTATGATACTTTCTGATAAAGCTGCCTTTGCTTGTTACTTGTAGGAGACAATGAAAAAAAGGCTGAATGCACGAATGGAGTATGCAAGGTTCTTGCAAGGGACTGTGGAAGAGATGGCTAAGGAGGTTAAAATGAAGTCCAGCAGTAGTGAGGTTCAAAGAACTGCTGAAGATCTTACGGAGTTCTTGACTAAAGTACGTGTGTGCGCGTGATTTTGTGCGTGTTGTGCGTGTTGTGTGTGCACATACCTTTATATGATCGTGTGACTTTATAGGTACGCACGGGCAAAAGGATCAACAACGAGGATATCCTTGCCTTCGCCAAGTTTTTCAATGATGAACTGACTCTTGATAATATCAGCAGGTAAAGTAACTTACTTTCAGAAAATACATACTGGTATTTAGAGTTATTTGTATGAATTTATTCATTTTCACAAATTCAAATTCTCAACTGAATAAACTGTAATAAGCCATATATTAATGTATGTTACAAAACTTACAGGCCAAGGCTAGTTAGCATGTGCAAATACATGGGTATCAAGCCTTATGGAACTGATGCATATCTCCGCTACAGTCTTCGGCAAAAGCTTGCCCGGTAATGATATTATATATCAGAGTATTAAATTGTTATAGAAGATATGGATGGTTGACTAAATGAACTTTTAAAGTTAAATATATAATATCTTCGTTTGTGCAGGATTAAAGCTGATGATAGGATGATCCAAACTGAAGCTGTGGATTCACTTTCAGAGCAGGAACTTCTGGCTGCATGCAGAGATCGGGGTATTTTGGAAGTTAACTCCGTGGACGAAATGAAAGAACAGGTGTGTGTGTGTGTGTGTGTGTGTGTGTCTGTGTGCGCGGTCTCTGTGTATATATGTTAATACGTGTGTGTATTTGAGGGAAGTGGAGGCAATACTGAGACTGTTTTGTGCAGCTACGTAACTGGCTGGATTTATCTCTAAACCATGCGCTTCCTTCGTCCTTGCTCATTCTGTCCAGGTTTGTGGTTTACTTTTTTGTAACAACTCCATACGACGCTAACTTTATTCTTTTGCAAAATAGTGTACATGCATGCATACACACGCACGCACATATTTGCATAGATATATTATTCTGTTGAAGCATTATTGTTTGATGGCTTTCCACGAGAACGCACATACTGTTTCGATGTGAAGAATGCATACACGGTCCATACATGCTATGCATATCTATATAGACTTATACATATGGTCTTGTATGTATAATGTTTACCACTGTATACATTACGTACGTATAATGTCCATAAACCAGCAGCGTTATTTCATATTTATATCCTTTATATAGGTCCTTCGCCTCTGGGAAATTGAAATTGGAAGAAGCTGTGCAAGCAACATTGCTTTCACTCCCTGATGAAGTCGTGGAGTCTGTTGGGGTTACAGTTCTTCCTAGTGAAGACGCACTCGAGGAGCGAAAACGTAAACTCGAGTACATGCAATCTCAGGAGGAGTTCATGAAGGTACGCTTAATGATACACCCATCGTTTCTATCTCACAAGTTTTGCATTGTTTATTATCAGGAGGAAGCGGAAGACGAGCAAGAAGAGCAGGAAAGACTACGTAAGGAAGCAGTTCAACAAGTGGATAGAACATTCTCAGATATGAAAGTTGCCAGTGCACAGGAAGCCATGGAGCTAGCTAAAGAGAAGACTAAAAGACAGCAGATAGATTGTGCAAACTGAGCAGTGCTCTTGCTGTTTTGGCTTCTGCATCTTCCGTTAGCAAGGAACGTGGGAATTTCTTCGCCTTGTCAACAAAGAGGTACCCCTCCCCCCCCCCCGGGTCTCTCTCTTTCATTTGTATGTTCGTTTTGTTCCCCAGATTAACCTGTACACAGCATCCTTGAGGCCTCGAGCGTTGAAGATGCTCAGAAAGTCTACCAAGCTGTCAGAATAGACAGAAAGAGAATGAGGATTAAAGATACTGGCTCTAAAAATCTCTCAGGCACTAATCGGGAAGGTACACTTTTAAAGAAGCATTTGTAATGTGATAGCTAGTACACTGTAATACGGTTTTGTAAATACTAGATTTCATAGTTACAATATATCAGATAGCTTCTGGTGATTGTATTTGTAGGTTAAGTGGTTGTCTATCTCAGTTATCTTAATTAGTAAGCTGTGTGCAGGTGGACACATGCTACAGAAGCTGGAGAAGAGCTCGATGCGGTTGATGCAGCAATAGGTGATCGGTGGCGGATATTAGACAGGTAATTTTGATTTTAATATTTATATGATATTGTCCTATAGATAACCACACTTTATAGCTTGAGAACTTAGATCAACACAGATTTACGTGTTCTTGTTATATCCATATAGTTGTTTTGCTTGTATAAATAGGTTAATTTTTGTTTATGTTTAAATTTTTGTAGAGATTACGATGGTAAGGTGACTCCGGAGGAAGTTGCAGCTGCTGCGCTTACTTGAAGGACACTCTGGGTAACGAGCCTGTCCAGGAGCTGATCAGCAAACTGGTGAAAGATCAAGGTCTGCTATACATACATACATAACATCCTCACATACAAATTTTTTATACACAACCTCATATGTGATGTTTGTGAATGGACAAGTCCATTAAGTTTGATATATATATATATATATATAGACACACACACACACACACACACACACCACGTAAAGTCTGCATTTGTGTTATATGTAAGCTGTATGTATTTATGCACAGTCCACATGTATGTACATCTCTCTCTCTCTCTCTCTCTACCGCTTGGAGTTGTTTCTAGTTGTTAAATGTATATCTTATCTGCTTATACATGCATACGTGTGTACATTGTAAATCTCGCATTTCATTTAAGCTAATGGTGGATATAGGCGTGTGTCTCTCTCTCTCTCTCTGTGCATGTTAGTTACTTCAATATCTTGCACATACAGACGTGCATACACTTGTCTCTAGCTACACACACACACACGTAGAGAGAGAGAGTATATATATGAGCGTGTGGTTTGTATGTGTATTACAGAGGGGAAGATACTAGTGGAGGACATAGTGAAGCTAGGGACAGCAGTGGATGCAGAGGAGGTGATAGAAGCGTCGGGTAAAGAAGGGAAGTGAATATCCCTCTTCTTGCTTTTCTTCCTTTTTGCTCTAAAGTCTTTGCGAATACATTTTGTGAGGCAAGCTGTTTTGATATATATGTATAAAATGCTAAGTGAAGAGACGAGGATATTATATATCAAGTTTAATTAGTTGGCTGAAATTTGCTGTTATCGTTTATTCACGTATACATACTAGGTGCATTCTCTCTCTCTCTATGCGTGTTTGTTTATTGTTTATTCTGTGAAGGTATATGTTACAAAGAGACAAATCATTTTATAGATTGTTATACGAAGGTAATATAAAAACATGTTATTTTTATTGATATATGTGTGTGTGTGTAACATAAACTATAAATACGTATATATGGGATATGTATACATCTCTGTGATAAAAGGTCGGTTTTCGAGTGTGTTTCTATACATGTAGCACACACGCGCCCACACACACACACACACACACACACACACAGATATATATATATATATATATATATATATATATATATATAATGTGTGTGTGTGGTCACATATATCAGCATAGATTGAATTTACAATGTTAGCTCATTTCATGCCAGCTGAGAGCTCTTGAGGTATTAATATATTACAATTTGCTGTATTATGCTACAAATGTGTGTGTGTGTGTGCGTGCGTGCGTGGAATACAATTGTATATGGCAGCTTTATTGATATATGTATGTATAACAATACACTTATCAATAAAACGTTAAATATAAATATGATAGATACCACACTCGATAAAAGCTGGGTTCGACATTTTCAGGTTTTCTTTCCTCTGTGTACGTAGCGAATATAGCGTGTGTGTTCACACACTCGTGAAAAACTACATTAACAATAACGCATCTTAACTATATATATATATAGAGAGAGAGAGAGAATAGGTTATATATTCATATATTTAAATATACACAAAATTACCTAGCTAAGGTGGCTTCTGAGTTGGTGTACGAGGATCTCTGCTCAAGCCGTGCTCTCTCAGTGCTTTAACGTAGTCTTTCATGAGTGTAAATTTCTTCTCCCCGAGATGATACAGGTAGTCCCATGTGTAAATTCCCGTGTTATGCAAATCATCAAATATAATCCTAAAAAACCATGTCAGTCTCTCCTCTCTCTCTCTCTCTCTCTCTCACACACACACACACACACACACCAGAAAAGAAAACACCAACCTGATTGCATAGTTCCCAATAGCCTCAACAGACATGATTCCAACATGTCTTCTTCCGGAAACAACCTGTTATCACATTTGTTACTTTTTCGTGTGTGTGTGTGTGTGTGTGTGATCATTTGTAGTACAAAGTAGTACATGCTTATATTCCGTCATGCTGTTTCTCTATGTATTTCGTTCATACGATGTAAATCTGTTTCACCACACACACACAAACACACACACACACACACAAGGATTTCTTCATTATAAATGATTTATACAAACCTTGACATTTCTTCTCTTACTGTCTGCAGCAGGACTATAAACTCTCAAGAACTCAGCTGGGAAACGGAATATGCGAGCATCGTCAAATTCAATTTCTGCCTGTATATGATTAAAAAAATTAGAAATTAGAAACAAATACATTTAGCTACCTTATGAGGTGCTGGAATCCGCACAGCTACAACAATCCTCTTCCTGGGCGCCACATTCTCTCTTACTATTTGCCTCAACAATGCCCCAACATGCATTCTCACGAAGAGCCCTAACGAATATACTATGAATATCCTGCATATATATTAATCCTAATTTTTAGGTTTAGGTTTAATGTGATATTAAAATATAAGGAAAATTACATATATACCCTGGAATTTATCATATTTACTTATATATCTTTATATATTTTAGTTTTAAATTTACATTTATATTTTTGAAAAACTTAAATTCTTGTATTTTAAGTTGAAATAATAATACTTAAGAAATTTTGTATTTAATTCATTACATATTTAATATGAAATAAAATAAAGTTTATTAATTGTTAAGTGCTAAAAATGTTATAATAGCAAAAGTTAAGAAATAATATTTTTTTAAAATAATTGTAATATATATATTTAATTAATTCCATTTGAAAACTAAATATTATAAAATATAAAACATTTATCATAAAGTTTTCTTGAATTTGTTAAAGTATATATTTTAGTTTAATTTTAGAAAAAATTTCATATATATTTCTGAAATTTAGTATATTTGTATATATATTCATTAAAATTTTAATGAAACTACTTTAGAATTCAATTAAAATTTATTCTTTTAAATGAAAAAAGAATTGTGATTAATTTATATTTTATTATATTTAGTTTTAAATTATAATTAATTAAACATATATATTGCAATATAATATGTTATTTCTTAGCATTGTTATTATGACTTAACAATTATAGATTTCATTTTATTTCATTCTAAATATAATATTAAATATATAATTTTTTTAAAGTATTATTATTTAAAATTAAAAATATTAAAAAATTTCAAAAGTATAATTAAAATTTCTAAGAATACAGAGGTAATTTTCCCTATAATAAAATACTAGGAATCGACGTATTTAAGAAATGCAGTTAGGGCGGTGGACCCCTGTACGGTGTTGGTTTTCTTCGGCTATTAACTTCGTCTGTGCGTAGTCTTAAAAAGCACAGCGTCATAACTCGGCTTCCGTACCGGTAACATGACCATGGCCAAATTCTTCCCCGTTTGGCTATGGCGGGCATATCGTGTTTCCACCTGCATTGTCGTCTCCTTCGGCGAGCGCCTCCTGCGAATTCACTGTGATTCTTCCTGGCTATGGCGGACGCGCTGCTGGCGCTCAGGCGCTTACAGGTATGCAGACTTCGCTCAAGAAATCGCAGGTAACAGGGGATTTGATCGTTTTCTCAGGAAAATCCGATGTTCGTGCGGCATTTTCATGCAAAGATCGGGATATTCAGGTGAAATCATGCAAATCGGTTTTTTTTGCGGCATTTCTAGCTGTGGATCGAGTTTTTTTGACATTTGTAGGTGACAATCATTGAGTTTTGACGGCATTTCTATTGATAGAGATTTTCGACATTTCTAGCAACCTGCCTGGCAATATATATCTGCTTCCATCTGTTCTTCAAAGGATACTGTGGTATTTGTAGCTGAACAGGGTTATCTTCAATCCGTTCTTAGGAAGAAAAGATCGAGCTTTTGCAGCTAAGACAGGCTATATCTTTATACGTTCTTCACAGGATAATCTATGAGAAAATCGGTTTCTGCGGCATTTCTAGCTGGAGGTTTGTCCGGATTGAGTTCTTCAGACATTGTGAATGCGGATCCCCAGCCAGCTGTCTTCGATCGTGCGATCAGACGGGCGGCTCCATGAAGGCAGGATAAGCGTCCACAATGCATCGGGCGGTTCATTCTATGCCAGGTGGGAAGGTTTGTAAGTTACTCCTTATTTCTTGTGCGTTTATAATACACACACTGCATATACAATACGCTGTGTATCTATACTTATACAAAATTCGGTTATGAATCAAAAATATTAATGTGGCTTGTTTTTGTTTATAAACAGCAGGCGGAGAGTGCCTTATGCTACTGTGGAGTGGATGCCGGCCTGACAATCACAAATGCAAGGCGGTTTGTCCCCGGTACAAGGTGAGAATAAACCCGATTATTAAATGTGTGTGTGTGTGCGCGTGCGCGTGTAGAAATGCAACATGCACATATTTTATAGAGAATTATGTTACAGTAGCTATAAGGAAATTCTTATATACTACAATAGCTATGTTTTACAAGTGATTATCTGTGTTTTATTCTCTTACCTAACTTCAGTCATTTTGTTTATAACATTTTGTGGTAGTATTTTGTTCTATTTTATTCTCTATAAGCTATTTATAAGTATTGCGTATTGTATTATTAAGTATGATAAACGTAATAGGTAGATAAATTAGGCATGTATCTGTAAAGTGCACGTCTTCTGTGTTGTTAACTTGCCTATGTTTTCTAAATTATAGACATTGTATACAACCGGACATAAAGCCAACAATTGTCATACCCAAATCCCGGAGAACAAGGCCAACAAAGTCGGACAGATCCCAGAAAATCCCGTCCCAGCTTATTCCCGGGCTTCCCGACGACCTAGCCATTGCTTGTCTTGTTCGAGTTCCACGGATTTACCACAGAACTCTCCGTGTTGTATGCAAGAGATGGTACAGGCTTCTTGCAGGCAACTTTTTCTATTCACAACGTAATCACTTGGCATGGCGGAAGAGTGGATTTACGTTATAAAGCGGGATAGAGATGGCCACATTTCGTGGCACGCTTTTGACCCGAGGTATACATTATATAACGCTAGACTCTTAAATCACTTATATATATGCCATCTGTGTTCTGCCTCTGTGTCTGTGTAGAAAATACGTAGCTTTTGTAGACTTCATCGTCTGCTCTTTACACCATAAATGTGTTTTATGTTATTCATAGTTGTACGGATGCATTTACATATAACAATGAAAGACTCTCTCTCTCACGCACACACTAGTGCGTGTCTGTGTATATATGTATGTATGTGTGAATGTATGCATGTATGTATTTACAAGCATCAAGTAAGGAAAGGTTAGAGCTCATTTTATTAACACCAAATAGTGTATAATACATGTATGCATACAAATATAATATATACATATATCAATGCATTATTCATAATAACTTGTTTTTTGTTTCTTTTCCCTTAACTATGCAGCTTGTTTAGCTTCCTACACTTATCATATATGTATACTTGCTTTAAGTATTAGTTGTTATTTTTCAGATATCAACAATGGCAGCCGCTACCTCCGGTTCCACTAGAGTACTGCCAAGCAGTCGGATTCGGATGTGCGGTGCTTAGTGGCTGTCACTTGTACATCTTCGGTGGCAAGGACCCCTCAAAAGGGTCGATGAAGAGAGTTGTTTACTACAGTGCAAGGACCAACAAGTGGCACCGAGCTCCAGACATGAACCGCCGCCGGCACTTCTTTGGCAGTTGTGTTATAAACAACTGCCTCTACGTGGCTGGTGGTGAATGTGAAGGTGCTCAACGCTCATTACGCTCTGCGGTAAGTATAGAGTGTGAATAATATGAACTCCTGCTTATATCTGATCTATATGAATACTGCTTATCTAATAACCCTTCACATTGATAACTTTCTATAATGATTGATATTATTGTATTATACTTAAAAATTATTTGTTTGCTAATGGAGTAATAAAATGGAATAAAACGTATACAAAAGCATTCTATTTTCATATAGTATTGGATATACTTTCTCATGCCTAGTATAATGTAGAACAGTGAACTGTATATACATACATACACACATATATATGGTTCTCACAAACATTATATTGCTATATAATATATATATGCATTGTCGTTATGTATGTTATTTAGATATATGTTCTCTACAGACTGTTTAACATTATTTTATAGTTTACCAGGACTGTTGCACTCCAGTTATTGTACATGTTCATAGTTATTTTTATGCTGAAGAGAGAAAGAGATTTCTATTGATATATTTGCACAATAATATCTGTATTGATTCTACTGCAATAACTAGTGTCTGGTGTGCTGTGTGTCTTTATGACTATAGTGGAGCTTTAGATATCTATACATTATATCCTTGAATAATTAATGTCATGATATGGAAACATATGTACTTATACAGGAAGTTTATGATCCAAACAAGAACAAATGGACATACATAACCGAGATGAGTACTGGAATGGTGCCATTCATTGGAGTGGTGTACCATGGAAGGTGGTTTTTGAAAGGATTAGGCTCTCACCGGCAAGTGGTTAGCGAAGCTTACGTGCCGGAGATGAATAATTGGCTGCCGGTAGCCGAGGGGATGGTTTCCGGCTGGAGGAATCCCAGTGTCGTGTTCAATGGGCAGCTCTATGCACTTGATTGTCAAGATGGATGTAAACTCAGAGTTTACGACAATGCAACGGACTCCTGGAACAGGTTGAGTTTATTTAACTATACACACGGTGTGCCTTTATCTATTAGTATTGTTGTCTAACTCACATATAAATATATATTACATACATATAAGTTATGTATAATGATAGTTATCTAACACCTATGGTTTTATGAACGCTTAGTTAACTAAATAGCCATGTTATTTTAATGCATCCATATAATTATAAAGTGTGTGTGTGTGTGTGTTAAATATATCATAGACCTAACGCACGATGAACTATGCATAAGACATATGTATATGCATGTAAGTAGATTTTGCTTTATACACTGGTGATCTAATTTTATTTCCTATTTACTGTAAGTATACATGTGATTACAGTTCTCTCTCACACACGATATTTTCTTTATTCTCGTACCTTCCTTCTGGGTCTCACGGATATTATGTAGCTATACTTAACATCTACATATATATACATACAAGTACTATGTTATACTTTAAACAATATGATTTAAACTGAAGTAGGTATTTGTATATAGAACAGATCCATGGACAGTAGAACGCATTTGGGAAACTCAAGGGCATTAGAGGCAGCTGCGTTACTACCATTAGGAGGGAAACTATGCATTATAAGGAACAACATGAGCATTACAATGGTGGACGTGGAACAAGGCAGGCGAGGGCCGATGTGGGATACCATTGCTGGTAAGGGGCTGTTCAAGACATTCGTGACTAATCTATGGTCCAACATTGCGGGCAGGAACAGGATCAAGAGTCACATTGTGCATTGTCAGGTACTTCAAGCTTAGTAAAACCTTATTAAAATCAAGTAATTATCGTTGTTAATTATTGTTATTAATCATTAGTTAAATCTAAGTGTAGCTTGTTTCTCCTTAAACTGGCCTCTATAGGATTTGTAGCTTCATTTGCTTATCTCATCTCTCTCTGGAAAAGATTGTAATTAGCATATACTAATATAAGTGCATAAATATAATATTTATAGTGAAGTATTTAAAATGACTTTTATATTACCCAATCTTTGAAATTTTTTTGAAATTTAAAACATTGATTGATAATTTTTTTTAATCAAAACCATTTAGTTAAAACCCTAATAATTTAATCATTTTACATTAACCATGGATTAACTATTTTAACAACTGGTTACGTGAGATCGCCCTTCCCATTGTAAGTTTTGCACTCGCTTTAATAATGCTTCCTAATTTTCCCATATTTTATATACACATGTAACTGCGGATAACGACGAATAACAAACCATAATTAAACTACACAATTGTTTATAACATTCATAAATGATATATAAAGCTATACATGGCCATCCATCATTTTATATACAAGTACATTAGCCATATGTAGGGGATGAATATTAAAATACATGTGAAGTACAAATATGACATACACCACTGTATATCATATATAGTGATGTATGTGATATATACTTTTTTTTCTTTAAAATTTTATCATTTTTACCATAAAAGAGTAAATGTAATTAGAGCAATTTCATGTAATAAAATGTTTAACTACATTTTATAATATTTTTATAAATCTCATGACTAACATAGTACTTGGTGGTTACATTAAAAATAAATAAAACTAAATTTAAGATAATTTAATTTAAAAACTAAAATGATGCTACTTAAAATTTCATGGGTATTACTTTTAAGTTTTGATTTAGTACAACTTTTAATAACCTAAAATTAAATAAGGATGATACAAAATGTTTATTTTAAAAAAATTATAATGAAAATGTGGATGCATCATCATACATGAACATTAAAAATTATAATAATCAATACATTAATATAATTTTAAAAGTAAAAGCAATAGAAGACTAACATATATAATATTATTTTAAATGAAAATATAAATATAAACATGGCCGGGTACGGTTCTAAGAGTATATAATAGGAAAATGATAATACATAATTAAGTTTTATATATATTTGATTTTATAACGCACAGTAAAATTATCATTTACTTAGTGTGGATGTTTTATTTGAGGTAATGTAAATAATTTTATAATATAATATAATTGGGTAAATAGTATAAAAGCATACTATGTAACTATGCCAAGCCCCTTAACTATATATTCATATTCCAAAAACTTAACAGTGCTTATTAGTAAGTGTCCCCTTAAAGCCAAAAGATACAAGTATTTGCATATGTGTGTCTCAATAAAAATAATAATATAAATAATAATTATTAATTAATTAGATGACCAAGTCTGAGTGTGTGCACCCGCTTTAGAGCCACAGTAAGTCCACACATAGCCACACATATGCTAATACAGACTGCAAACATATTTCAATAATTCGCATTAATTGTATATATTTCTTATATAAATAAAAACAAATTACAAATATATATTTTTAATTTAAATAATGCTAATTAAATAATTAAGAAATATTAAAATTTATATAAAGTCTCATTTAATTTAATATAGTTATATGTATTAACTTATACATCATCACACATGTGTGTATATAATATAATGTGTACTGTGTGTGTGGGGCATATCTTAGTGTGTATATGATAAAACACAATATAAATAAATTGTTTTTGAATAAAACAAGTGCGTGGGTGCATATGTGTGTGTATGCTATTCTTTTATTGAAGTTCCTTCCAATCGTTTATACTTTTATGATTTATATATAATATATATATATATATAGGTTCTCTCTCTTAATGCTTTTATGGATATTATTCATTAATAAGTTTATAAACGAGTAACAGGGTTCACTCATTTGTATGTAGAATTTATAAAATTGGGCAATGTCGTGCGCATATTCCTGCACACGGTGAACTCATATTGGCAACAAATGCGCTCCACAAACATACAGAGCATCAATGTAGCTAGGAACTCTAAAACTACATGTAGCAATGACAGAAGAATTAGAAGCAAAACCGGGGTTTTAGAACATTGCTAATCTCCGAAAACCGGATTATGGCCAGCTTGAAGAAGAGAGATAGTGGACAATCTCCTGGAGAACGGAAAGAGATCAAATTACCCACTAAATTCACTACAGGTACATAACGTTATATATATATAGTAAGGGTTTTCCTGTGGTAGAAGAATAACCTAGTTGCTATAACCGGATGGAACAAGACGTTATATATATATCTATCTGTGTGTGTAGCGTATATTTATATATATTAGACAAAGGGTAATAGAAGCAGGTACTTGATATAGCCCATTACGACCACTATAACATGTTCTGTGTAACACACACACACACGATCAAACCACAAGATGTAGTGAAACATATAACATTACAGATAAAGGCTTTCTAGAGCTGGACGTGGTACTGAAGAAATGGGACAGCAAAACAGCAACAAGGAGACAGTGGGAGCAGTCATTAAGTACCTGAAGGATGCATCGGACGTGATCAAATTCTTTAAGTGGGTGCGTGTTCGGAGGTTCAGGCACGACACATTCACATACAACTGCCTGCTGGACAAGCTGACCAGACTCCGCAAGTTTGAAGAGGCCAGGGAGTTTTACGAGGAGATGCTTGTTAGCACAGGCGTTTTACCGAATGGTTTCACTTATGCAGTGTTGATTCAGTCTTCGTGCTCCGAGAAGAAGTCGGATGAGGTCTTAACCATGCTTGCAGAGATGGTAGACAAGGGGTACAAACCAAGTACCACTCTGTACCGGAGCGTTGTAGACTGCCTTGCGTTGTCCGGTGAAGACGGGGAGAGATATGAAGTTCTGGGAGAGTAACTGACAAGAAGACTGCAGCTGAGATGTTGATGAGGAAAGCCTTCATTATACACTATGGTATCAGAGAAACTCGGGAGGCCACGAAACTGTTCCAGACCATGCTCCGGAAGGGATATAAACCCGACCCGACCATATACAGCTACATGATCATGGGGTTGTGCAAAACAGAGAATGTGAGAGAGGCTTATAAAATGTTCCTGGACATGACTGCAGGAACGATTCATATGTTCCAAGCGTCTCGGCGTGGACATCTCTCCTTGTTTCTCTGTGCAAGTCTGGAAGGATATCAGACGCGTTCAACTCCTGTAGGATGATGGTGAGGAGTAATCAACCCGGTGGTGGTTCAGTCTATGACATGCTTATCAGGCTCCTGGTTGAGACAGGCAATATGGAGCAGGCGGAAGAAGCATTCCGTGAAGCGTTACAGGAGAACCTCCGTCCGAGTCAGTCTACATGCAACACCGTTATACAGGAGCTGTGTAGAGGAAAGAGAGGGGACAAAGCTGTGGAACTCCTGCAGCTTATGATCGTCAAGTCGGGGTACAGCCCCGATATGACCACGCACTCTGCGGTTATTGATACACTCTGTACATCTGATAAAGGTGAGGATGCGGAGGATTTCCTTGCCAGGAACATACACATCAGACCGTCCAGTGTCATTTTCTCGTACAACTCCCTGTTAAACAGCCTATGTAAGGCAGGGAGAGTTCACCGGGCTCTGGAGGTATTCAGTAGGATGTCAGCTCGGAACGTAGCACCTGACATGGTGAGCTACACGATTCTCATAGACGGTCTCTGTAAGTCCGGTGAGGTTAACCGAGCCGAGAAGCTGTTCAATCAGATGATACACTTGAGCGTCACACCGGGACTCCCAACGTACAACGCTCTCTTAATGGTCTCATGAAGAAAGGCAGAGTTCAAGACGCTAAATCTCTGTTCCAGGAGATGGTCTGCTCCCCCGATGTGATTACTTACAGCACTCTGATACATGGCTTATGCCTAGCAAAGAAATACGGCGAAGCCAGGGAGCTCTTTGATAAAATGATCTCCAGGGGATGCTTGCCCAATGCTGTGACTTACAATTGTCTGCTTCATGGATTATGCAAGGAGGGGAAGATACAGGAAGCCAAGATATTCTTTGAGAATATGCTCAAGCAGGGGTGTGTTCCTGACAAGGTGACATATACAACACTTGTTTATGGCTTGTGCAACTCTGAGATGATCCAAGATGGTATAAAGATGTTTAATGAGATGGTCACTAAAGGGCACGACCCCGATGTGGTTGCTTACAACTGCCTCTTGAAGGGATTCTTTGTCTCGGGCAAGCCCAAAGACGCCAAGCAGATGTTCAAAGTCATGGGCAAGGTGTGTGTGTGTGTGTGTGCTTGCGGGTGTGTATATGTGTAACGTTGTTGTTTTACTTAGAAATGCAAGCCAGATACAGTAACACACAACATAATGATAGACGGGCTATCGAAAGCTGGGATGATAGATGGTGCGTATGATGTGTTTGAGAGCATGGGGAAACTACATAGATGTGTACCAAGCCTGGTTACGTACAACTCTATGATTTCGGGACTGTGTAGCCACCAGCGAGTTAATGAGGCGCTTAAGGTGTTTAAGGGCATGAACTGTCCACCTGATGAGTATACATTCAATCTTTTGCTCGAGGGTTTGTATTCTGCCGGCGGTGGTAAGGGTGAGGAAGGGCGTTTGTTTCTCCAGCAGGAGTTGAACACTAGACGTAAAGAGGTGAAGAAGAGCTGAATTAAAAATTACATATACTGTAATATGTGTGTGTGTGTGTGTGTGTTAAAAAGGAAAGGTATTCTCATAAAAATATACTACAACAGATAACTATATTGTTTGTCATTAAGAATAAAGTTATAAGTAAACTATGATTATTTATTTTATATCTAAAGGATTAGATTACTACATTATTTCCTAAAAACATCCAGTTTAACTAATCAATCATGGTTAATGAATCTACCATCCCAGTATACAAGTTAATGCCCATTACTTCACATGGGATTTGGCTCCTGTTTATGTGGAACTAACCGAGCGGTTCTCGTCCATAAGTACCGCGCGGTTAGAGGAGTCCGCCGACGTGGCAATGAGCTAGAATCTGGCTGACATGCGCGAAGACGTGTATGCCACGGCGGCAGATCATTCCGTTTCATAAGGCGGGCGGATTTGACGGCTCTTTGGCCAGCATCTGGTCGCCCGATTTCCGAAATGTGACCGGTCATGCTCCCTGTTCAGTTGCTGTGTTTGTTGAGAAGGGACCTGCATTCTCAGGCGATACTGATAAAGATTTTCCAAGCACCCTGGTGTTGGCGATTCAAAGTTAAGATTTTTTTGAACATTCTATCTCAGCATCTAGAGGTCGATCAGAGGCTGAATCTAGATGATGATGCAATTATAAAAGAAGATTGGAGTCTATTTCAGTGGAAATCTCTGTGGGATCGTAAGATGCGCCAGGCGAACGATTCTTCTGTTTGATGAGAAGTATCATGCTTGAATCTAGAATATACGTTATCTGATATTATATATTTACTTGGAAGAGCCTTTATTAACTAGCCGCCCTAGCTCAGTCGGTAGAGCGCAAGGCTCTTAACCTTGTGGTCGTGGGTTCGAGCCCCACGGGCGGCGCCTTGCGGTTTTGTCTTAATCTCTTTCATAAGATTTTAATTATTAATATAAAATAACTAATAAGCTTATTTAAACTTTCTAATAGATTTTCAAGGTCTATTATTAGGTATTAGGAGTTATAAATTAATAGATATTAGAAGTTATAAATTAATACGATTTTTATAAGATATAAAAAAATAATATATTTAACACTTTAATAATTCATATTTAGATTTTGATAAGATTATAAAGTTATCAAATTATATTTATGAAATATGTTATAGTAAGAGCAGTTACTATATCTGTTAACATGAAAACATAATTAAAATAATTAAAAATATATAATAGAAAAATAATTAAAGTATTAAAGATTATAAATTTATAAAACATAGCATAATAGACTATACATTTATATATACACACACAATAAACACACAATAAACATTTAAGGATTACATCCATCCATAACAAACACATAAAACAATGAGAGATCTTTTTCATTATGTACACCTGAAACTGAATATGTATATGCATATGGATACCCAGAGAATTAACAATATACACCATGTCACGTACATGCGTGTGTGTGCATCAATAATATATTATTAGAACTTATGGGACTTCTCCACTTAAATAAAGAATATGCAAGTTCACAAAAAAAAAAGGGGCCGCTGAACCTTAAACCGGACTTCACTTGCGATAACCCGGTGAAGACATCACAGATAAGACCTCAGTCACTGAAGCTATTGAGCTCAGTGCAGCCTTAAGTATCTCCTCTGCACAACCTGGCTTCACTATTTCCTTAACCTGTAATATTAATTATATAAATATTACAATTAACTTACTACTACATATGTATTACCTACATCTGTATAACAACACACACACACACACACACACAAACACACGTACATACATGTTGACAATATTGAAACACGTACCTTTTCAAGGTAGTTTCGGAGCTCCTGAATACGACCTATATAATCACGATCCTCCACTAATAATGTAATGGTCTTCAAGTCTGCTTCAGGACCTTCAAACTGAAGAGGTCCAGGATTCCTATACAAGTCGTCCATAAGCAACGCAGTCGCATTTTGTTGCCATAACCTGTAAAAGCCATTCCCAATCAATACCGTGTGTGTGCGTGTGTGGAGTATAGAGAGAGAGCACCTTTTAAGGTGTCGATAGTGTGTGTGTGTGTGTGTGTGTTGTGTGTGTGTGAGAGAGAGAGAGAGAGAAAGATACTTACTCATATGGTTTGCCCCTGAGATCGACTTTCAGGGAGTGAACAGCTGGTTTTCCTACTTGTGCTGCTTTCCCGGTCTCTTAAGAGACATCATAGCCTGCATAAACAATACGACATGCATATTATGATAAAATAAGATATGTTCGGAGCTTCATACATATAACATATATAGATTTACATATATACCGTAATAGGTGCTCCACCACATCTCCACTGTTCTACAGGTTCCTTCAAGTTGGTCACAGTTGCCATGTACCCGTTCAACCCCGCTTTTGCCAGGTGGAATGCAATATTACCGAGAGTCTACATAACATTCCATGTTAATATCACACACACACACACACACACACACACACAGCTTACATAAGCGTATGTGCAATCGAAGTTGGAAGGGAATGAACCTCTTGCTTGGTATCCAAAGAAGTGGCATATACCATTGAACTTCTTGCCTTTGTATGTACCAGCTTTCTGTATAACATAATAAATATAACATATTGAAAAACATTAACAATATACCGTTCTCCTTGTCATCTCTGCCTCAACCAACTGGCACAGCAGTTTCTCAGTTTCTATCTGTACACATCCAACATTACATTATTTATTAATTTGTTATGTTACTTAATGTAATGTTATTAAGACTTACCTGAGAAAGCTGGGCATTATCATCAGACTCCCTGTCCAATAGGAACTGTTTCTTAATGAACGGTGGAAGGAACTGAAAAAGTGCAGATGCCCAAGGAGATAAACGAGAAGGAATGTGCTCAAGTTCCACATCCTGCTTCTGGAGACCATGGATTTCCTAAACAAACAAGAATATATCAATGTATAAACGTATACGTGTGTATTATTATGTATGTTGTATATATACCTGTAGAAGAGCATACACTTCTGGGATACTCTCGATCAAACCTTCAGGTAGAAGAATCACTCCATGGTATTTTTCTAAAATAAAAGTTAAAATATGGAAAAGAAATAAATAAATCTATAAATTAAAAATAAAACTCACCATACTCTGCCCTGGCTTGAATAGCATCACATATTTGCTTGGTGACGTCAAAAAGTGTCATTTTAGAGGTTGCAACTTCTTCTCCAAGTATGACCTTTAGAAAAGTTAAACTCGTGTGTCTCTGTGTGTGTGTGTGTTTAATAATGTACCATATTTGGATGAGACTGCAATGCACATTCCAAAGACACATGAGATGCTCTCCTTCCCATTAGCCTGATGAAATAGTAGTACTGCAAAATAGAAAACCATTGTATTGGTAAACGGGTATATGTGTATATATGTATTAAAGAAATATTCGAGTGATTACACTGGATAAATACAGAACATGATTAAACTCACTTACCTTCTCAGCTGATAATGCATCAGTGGATATATTGCTAATAAGCTGAGAATTAACCTGCACAACAGAGTAGCATATAAATTAATAAATAACTAACCAAAATAAAACATATTTAATTTAAGACCCACCTTGCAAACAGTATCAAATCCCACGTCAGTCTCTACAAACTGGTTCTTAAGGTCACCGTCAATTGTAGCAGGCGCCACTATAACCTGCAAATACAATTAAAATACATGTATATTTAAAACTACTATAGTTATACATTCATATATATATTTATCACCTTTGTCTTGCAGCCCGTTGCGGCAAATGTTTCAGCAGATTAGCAGCATCCGTGCTAGTTCCACATCCTGTACAGTTATACAAGTATATACATGCACATATGCATATATACGAATATATACGTGTGTGTATAGTACCTCCAATCAACACAATGCCGTCCAACTTCAATGCTTCACAAGCTGCCCTTGCATCATTCACCTGTTCACTGTCTTGATTTGATCCTTGGTTCTCCCTAAGAGATCATATCCTCCTGTATATTAAAAAATTATATTTTAAATAATTAAATAAACAAACAAAAAGTCACCTTGATTGCGATATGCAGCTAACAGATCTGCAGTTATCTCTATCGACTTCTGAGCAAAAAGTACCAACCTATAAACAAAAGTAAACATTCATCTCTCTCTCTCTCTCTCTCTCTCTCTCTCTCTCTCTCTCTCTCTCTCTCTATATATATATATATATATATATGTGTGTGTGTGTGTGTGTGTGTGTGTGTGTGTGTGCGCGCGCGCGCGCGCGCGCGAGCATACCAACAATGCCAATCAAGATATTCTCTTTGTTATGAGCCTTGAGTGCATCGAACAACCCAGCAACAATGTTATGACCACCGGGTGCCTGCCGTCCACAAAAGACAACTCCAACTCTGTATCCATTACCATTTTATTATTAATGAGCTAAAAAACTCCTAAATATTTTTAATAATCTAAAAATACCTCAATGGAGCTTCTCTCTGATCTGCACTATTCTCTGAGGAGACCAGATGAACTAATGGCTGCCCATATGTGAGAGGAAAGGATCTCTTCACAGCCATTGCATCGGATGAATCGACGGCCGTTGTTGCATCTCCATATATAACTTGTACACCTGAAGCCTGTAATAAAACAGATTTTTTCATATATAAGAAGAAAAGAACAAATCTCGTACAAGAAAGAGTTAAATACGAGGATTATACACACAATGCATATGAACTATGTGTATACACACCAAGAAAAAGAGCATATATATACCTTGAAAAGCGCGGGAGGGAGAAGAGGTTCGTATGTAGATCGAAGAGCTTGAAGTCCATCGACGGCTCCCATTGCGCAGAAATCCAACAAGGGAAAACTCAACCTAGAAATAGCTTTCTTCTCTGTGATGAACGAATGGATTAGTGGCTAATCCACGGTTTATGTGCTAATCTTTGAAGGTTTGACGGGTGGTTGACGGCTAAAGATAGCGTCACTATCACGTGAGGACCGTCGATCGTTGGTAGATTCGGATAAGGATTCTGGCATATACTCTCAATGATGTATGTGTATTTACAGTATGAAACAATCTATTTATCATTTTATTTTGTTATTTAAAACTAAATATTAAATATAAATTTTAAAGAATTTTTTAAAAAACCACTGCTTTTTTAAATATGCACCAAATATTAACAGGCATATGTGTGTGTGTGATATCTATGTTTATACATACACACACAAACATTATATCTACAGTAAAACCTATAATGTGAATTAATTTTATTGATAATTATTATTTTAATAAATACATATAACATTTTATATATGAATAACATCATAATTGTTGTAAATTCCTCTATAGTTTTAATTCAAAATGAATTTAACATATACAATATATGCATGAATAATGTAATCAGTTTATAACAACTAATTAAATATAAAACAATGTAAATTCATTTTTATTTAGGTATACATATAACGAGATTTCTATTAAATAGAAATATATATCACGCCAACCTGTACAATCCTCCTGTACACTTTCTGTGCTATGATATCAGAAAGGGAAAAATATCGTGACACGTGATGACGTGTCACGCTTGATCGTCCTCGTCTGGTCTCATAAACTTAGTGTATTCTTGTTGAACCATTTGTCCACCGGCTACAGGATCAAACGTACATTTATAAAAACTGCAATAAGAAACATAATTATTTAATTATTTAACCCAATTAAAAATGAAATTTGTGATAGGTTTACATGTCATATATCTATGTCCACACACATATAAGTTTGTAGTTTACATCACTCAGAAGATAAACACATTATGTACTAAATTTACATAAAAAACTGGCATGAGAGAGAGAGAGAGTTGTTTGGAAGTTTGTGTATATGTTTAAATATGATTTACAAACTTTATTTACACATCAGTCACAGACACAGACAAAACACACGCACACGCACGCGCACACGCGCGCACACTGGTATTACCTGCCATCAAGGCCCACAATCAAGACAGAATGCTTCTCAGCACCAAAAGCCACAATTGACTGCATTTCTTCCGGGAGCCTGAACTGTGCAAATGACCATTCGGAGCTGAAGTACTTGGGAAGAACTCCTAATACGCCCAAAAATACAAAATTAGTCACTTATGTGCAGCTGCTATGTACAAGCCATCAACACACACACACACACAACACACATATATATATATATACACACAAAAATATACATACATATCTGTGTATGTACATATATAAATGTGTAACTACGTACCTTTCATGAAAGACAAAGTCGAACCAGGATTACCACCAGGTGAAGAAGAAGTAGGAGAGCCAGCCAGAGGACTATTACCACCAGAACCTTGGCTCCCAGTCCGTTCAATAGTGGAATTGTCAGCAGGTTTCCCCTCATTGTTTGGCACCGAAGTCCTAAGGGTAAACACGTGAACAGTCCAATGGTCACTGGACACAGCAAGCCACTGAGCATTTGGTGAAAACGCAATACTGAATATCTCTGCTCGCTCAGCCCCCCTCCTAAGCTGCAAAATAACACATGTGTTCTCTCTCTCTCTCTCTCTCTCTCTCTCACACACACACACACACACACACACCTTACTGATGCTACGCATATTTATACACAGTTACATGAAACAATGAAAGAGTACATGCATGTGTATTAACATATACTCTTAACTCGTGAAAACGATGCGCGATATGCATATGAATATACATTATTACGTCTGTGCGTGTATACGGCTATATGCATATACATGTCCATAAAACACATAAACAACAACATATACGACATACAAAATATATAACAAAGAGAATACAAGCAGGTACTCACAAAAATAGACGAGTGTCTCTTTAATATATGCTATAATACATACATATCTTATAAACAATACATTTACGAAGATTAGAGATACATATCGAAGAAATACTACCATAATACACTAAACATCGATGCAAAACCTAAATAGAGAACGTTCTTGTCCCGCCTTAAGCTCTCTTCTCTCTAATTTTTTTTGTTTAAAAACCCACACAACACACACACACACACAACATAATCGCACCTCCTGTAGGCGTGTTCCGTCCATAGTGTTGAATATCCGAATGAGCGTCCCTTTGGTACTCGCAGTAGCAAGTAGCTTCCCATCCTGAGAGAGACTAAAACAAGCGAGATGCGAGTCGTGTGCAGGGATAAACTTGGACTTCCTCAAACCATAGTGCTCGACTCTAACCTGCCCCTTGTGAAGCCCCGGACAAGCAAGTATAGGAGAACTCGAATTCGCTGCAATTGCACACAGCCCCTTTGGATTCGCAATAGTCTCGATCTGGTGCATGAGCTTCAAATCCACAAAGTTATAAACGTATATCTTGTGCTCCAAGACTACCATTATACGATCCCTCCGAAGCCTCACTGCTCTCACCTCAGTCCTGAATGTGAGCTCCCCAATACATCGGTTTTGGTGATCATCCCAGATCATTACTTTGTTTGATGGATACCTGGGCGTG
The DNA here is from genome assembly GCA_003024785.1 of Selaginella tamariscina. NCBI lineage: Eukaryota > Viridiplantae > Streptophyta > Lycopodiopsida > Selaginellales > Selaginellaceae > Selaginella > Selaginella tamariscina. Next base: position 94,708 of record PUQB01000639.1, on the reverse strand, counting down.
GCACCTCCACCAATGCAAGAAGGTTGCACCTAAAATATAATGTATCAGATACAACAACACGCTGTGTATACCTACCATTATACATACTAGTATATCAAGAGATATACATTCATTTATAGTGGTTACATACCAACATAGATAATATACAATCAGCAGTATCAACGTATAAACTAGGTACAAATAATCTTTAATGAAATACAGGATTCTGTATTCTAATTCTGATAATATACTCTCTCACACACCGTGTTTTTCTTGTGTGTGTATGCGTGTGAGAGTAGCTTTTCTTCCATCCCTATTGAGAATAAATTACTTATAAAATTATATAAGTTAATACTGTCACTTAAAGGCAACTCTAAGCTAGATAAATCTTTACTCTCTCAAATGGTACCTGAAGAGCATCTCAACGAGGCCAATACCCGCCTTCTCCGTCTCCCGTCTGAACGTCTCCTTGAAGGGATCGCAATTGTATATGCGGAAACCCAGATTGGTACCGCACGCAAAGCAGCCATAGTCCTGATTGAACGAGACGGACATGAGAACCTTGGGATGGCTCCGGACGGGGAACTCCTGCTGCAGATTTTGCTGCTGAATCGGCTGATTCTGCACCTGCTGCTGCTGGACCAACGGCGGATCTTCTTCTTCGTGGAGCGGCGCCGGTTCCGGCGGGATGTGATCCGTAGACGGCAGCACAGCGCTAAGCCCATTGGAGACAAGCGCCATAGCTGCCCCTCTCTCCTCTCTTACCAAAACCCTAACCCTAGTCTTAGCTTATACGCCGGAATATCCTCTGCCGTTATCCGCGCGCATATATGATTAACACGTACGTTAAATAACATACGTATATATTATATGATTATGTATATATTATTACATACATGTATACATACGCTATGCAGATGTGTGTTATGTCAATTTCTCCTTTTTTTTTCTTGTTTTTATTATGTATGTGCGTGCATATATATACATAGGCATATATTTATAGTGTGTATATACACGTTAATATATAAATATATTTACTGATTATAGATATCTTATTAATTATATTTAAGTTTATCACCTCAAATAAATTAATACTAATGGTTTATTTATATAGGAATAAGTGAGTACATTTTATAAGCTTTGAATTAACTTTAGCTTATTTAAAGTTAAAATTAAGGGAAACAAATCACCTTAACCATTAACAAGGGTACCACATACAACATGTATTAACAACACACATAAATATATCAAAAGATAACTTATATTTTTATGTTTTCAGATATTACCTTTGAAGTTTCGCTAAAATTTAATTGTAAATATTTAAAGATTTATGTAGAAAAGATTGATTTAAAATATAATTAAAAAATGTTGACTAATTTATTTATAAATTATTTAAATATTTCTATCAGTATTTAAATTAACTTAATATATTTTAGCATATTTGAAGTGTTCCTAAGGTAAAAATGTAATTTTAATTTTTGGGAGTACTGTAATATCCAAAACTTGAAAAGGTATTTATGTAATTTTTACTAACCAAAATGTTATACATACGAAGGTACACATATGTATATTCATATTAAGAATAAAATAATAAACATTTGCTTATACACAAGATAATCTTAAAAACTATAAATTTTATAATTAAAAACCTTTAAAAAAATTTAAAATTAAAAGAAATTATATATAATTCGGTTATTCAAGGTTGGTATTAGAAGCCTCATCACTTTTATAGTTTATTAAGTAAAATTTAAAATTAATATCAAATGGACCTAAACATATAATAATATCAAGATATTTAAATTTTTTAATCATTAAAACTTTTTAAATAAAAATTAGGGGTCTTTATCATTATTATGCAAATATAATATATTATTAAAAATAATTTAACTTTTATAATAAGAAAATTTTAAACAAACTTAAAATTAAAATAAAATTTATCATTGGTTTTAAACATACAATATTACTAGGATATTTTATATTTTTATTATTGTAATATTCATCTAATTCAAAAAATTAAAATAAACTCTTTAAGAATTCATATTTCACACATAGTTTGAATTATATTTATAAATATGTATAATGCAATGATTATGAATTGAACACACCACCTTTAAATATGGTAAATATAAATTGAATACCTTAATGTATTTTTTTAATTATTCTGTTTAAAAAAATTTAAAATTAAAAAAATTAATGTAAAAAGTAATATTTTAATTAGTATTATAATTGCTCTAACTTACAACACACAATATTATTATAATATTTTAAAAGCGTAAGTATTATTAAATATTTATTGATTTGTGTAATAATAACATTACAATGATGAAACTACAGACTTAATATATAAAGAGTTTTTTTTTAAAATAAATATATAAATTCTTTAAATAAGGGAATATAAAACTTTTATGATATAAATGGTTACATCGTGAATATGATACTAATTTTAAATTCTTTTTAACATGCAAGACACACATTTTCTTCAATTAAACATGTACATTTGGCATTAAATATATAAATAATATTAAACACTTTAATTAATATATTCAAAAAATTAATAATCATAAATTATTAAGTAACTATACTTCTATATTATTTACCAATCACACGCTATATTATATGAATCGTTTGCATTACCTCAAATAATACATTTACACAAAGAAAATTGTAAACTAATGTGCACCAAACATATAAAGACTTAATTATGTATTATTATTATTTTATTATATATTCTTAATACCATATTCGTTTAAGTTTATTTTATATTTTTATTTAAAAATAGCATTATACATCTATTGTGGCTTTTACTTTTTAAAATTATATCATTATCGATTATATCATCATATTAATTATTATAATCTTTTGTGTTAATGTACAATGCTGTATCCACATTTTTATTATAATTTTCTTTTCATACATAATTTGGCATACCAATTAAACCTAAAATAAACATTTTAAATCATCTTTATCTTATGAGACTTAATTAATCTTAAATTATTAAAAGTTGTATTAAATAAAAACTTAAAAATAACACACATATAGATAAAAATATATATATCATTTTAATTTTAAATTAAATTACTTTAAAATTAATTTTAATCATTTCTTTTTAGTCAAATACTATGTCAATTGTGAGATTTATAAAAAATAGTAGTGATTATAAGAAAGATATGGTTAAACATTTTATTACATAAAATCACTTTAAGTACATTCTTATATATTATAAGAATGACTTTACCCTTTCTTTATATATATATGATAAAAATGATAAAATTATTTTTATTAAAAAAGTATATATGATTTACACCATTATATATTATATATAGTGGTAAAACGAAATACAATGACGATATAGAAAAATAAAAATCAGATTTTAAACGGTAAGAAAAAAGTAAGGTATAGACATAGTATGTCATTTATATATATATATTGTATTTACAAATATTTTAATAATGTACTTGTATATAAATGGTATGGATGGCCATGTATATCTCTCTATATCATTATAAATGTTATACACAATTGTGTATATTTTATATTATAATTAATTACTCATCATTTCCCTTTTTTGTTTTTATGCAGTTATATATATATAAGATATGATGCATATAGAAATATGTATATAAATATCAATACCCATTATGGTCTCTTCAAACCATAATGCTTAGAAGGCATTGATTATTAACTTAAATATAACTCTTTTTAATTAATTAAATTTAAGAAGAGGATTTAAACCTTTTCAACATGGAATTAAATCAATTTAACATAAATTAAAATTAAAATTTAATATTAAAAATAATAAATATAATTACTAATAAAAGCATCCAAAAGCCTCTTTATCATTAATTTTTTTCAAAGTTCTTATTAAATTTTCTTATTTAACCCTTATGGAATTTTGTATTTATGTCAATAAAACTTTATTTAATTATGATGTATCACTTTCAAACTTTTTTTTGATATACATGATACATAATTTCTTTTATTAAAATATATACATCAACATTCTTTATATATTATGCATGCCTCACCTTGGACGGCTTTCGTACCCTTCACGAGTTTTAAACTTTCATAGAATAGCAATGTTCAATTAAAGCTTTCAAAAGAAATACTGTGTTTAAAATAAAAACTTTCATAAAGAATGACATTAAAATATATAAACCTTAAAAAGAAAGGCAACGTTAATATAAAAAAAATTCATTTTTTAATGGGGTTTGAACCCTAATAGGGACGTTAGTAGCAATAATTGTTAATGGGTTTTGAACTCTAGCAGGGACATTCGTAAAAATAATTTTTAATGGGTTTTGAATCGTGTGGGGACATTAGTAGCGATAGTGACTAATTAAGTTTTAAACCCTAGTGAGGGACATTAGTCGATAGTGACCCACTGGCACTAAGTACTCACGGACGATCACAATTCCAAGATGGGACGGCCCAAAAGGACACTCAACAAACAAATTTGGGTAATGTTTTATCCATTTCAAGTAGTAGTACTTCTAGGGTAGATGTAAACATGGTGGTGGAACTGCACAATGATTCAAGGAGGATTGACAATTGGTGTATCCTTGACTTCTTAGAGCAGGTGTTTACCCAAATGAGAGAATGAAGTGTTTCTATTGCATTGTGTTTAGAAAGGAGAATGTCTTTGTTACAAGAGGCTATACAACCTTGCAAAAAGGAGCCATCAAGACTCATGTAAAATCTGAGGATCATATTGTAACTGAAAAGAGACCAAAAGAGAAGAGTGCACCACTGCAACAACGAGCAATACCTGAACATTTAGAGGTTATGAATTCTCAAAAGCAGCAACAAATGATGACGTTGATGAAGATGGCTTACCAAATTGCACAAAAGAGGGATCCTATTGAAAAGTTTGAAGTGGACTGTGCATTTCATAGGTTCATGGGGACTCCTTACATGCCACAACAAGATGGATATGCAACTTACACAAATGCAAAGGCTTGTGAGTCTTTTCTCTTTGCTGCTCATCAAGCTTATTACTAGATTCTCAAAAAGGAGCTCCTTGCAAGTCTTTTTATAGCATTTTGTTTGATGAATCTACAAAAAATAGGCTAGAGCACCATCTTATCATCTATTTAAAGTTCCTGTTAATAGGCGAGCATGTAACAAGATACCTAAAGCTGATCTCCATCAAAGACGGATTGGCAACACTCTATTTGAAGCAATATTACTACGTTCTTGGAAAAGATTGGATTGTTATTGGAGAGGTTGATAAGAGTTGTTACAGATGGATGTAGCGCTATGCAAGGTTAGTGATCAGGCTTAGTTGTACAACTGAAGTAGATTGTCCCTCATATTGTACAAATACATTGTCTGGCTCACAAAGAGGCTTTGGTTGGATGCTCTTATCAATGACTATAGCTTTTGCATAAAGTTCAAGGGATTATGAAATTGAAGAAGCTCAGCTTATTTGGATTCACAATGTTCGTTGGTTGTCTCGAGGCAAGGTGATCTTACGTCTTGTTGAAGTGATGCCAACTCTTTTACACTTGTGGGAGATGACTAATGAGGCAGAGCTTTTTAGAGAGTTTAAGAGATTTGAGGTATAGTTCTTCTTTCACTTTCTAACGGATGTACTTAATGAATTGAGTACGTTAAACAAGAGGTTTCAAAGTAGGGACTTGGAGCTTTTAACAATCTCCTCAATGGTCACAGGGACAATCAACATTTTAAGGATCAAGTTTTTAGGAGCTGAGTTTGAAGTTAGAGCACCAAACTTTGGTTATGAGGATGTCTTTGTTATGAGGATGATGCTAGGTTTGTTCATCTTTACCATTTGGATTGGACAACCAACACATTGGATGGTTGTTTGGCAATTGGGCAAGGCTATGTTGAAAAAGTAATTCAATGTTTAAAGGATAGGTTCTTGCAGGATAGCTCCTCATTATTAGAAGCTTCAAAGCTTTTCAACACCATGCTTTATGTTGAGAACATGGCTAAAGTTGCTTATGGAGCTACCTCTTAGGCAACTCTTCTTTTGGCACAGTTTGGAGGGAAGTTCTATAATGCTGAAGAGTTTGCAACTCATGTGTCCACTTTTTTTGTGAGACTTATCAATGACTTTGGACGAAAAAGTATGATTACTTTATGGAGCATTTACAACAAACAGGTTCATTCTTTTTAATATTTTTGTTTTTTAAGCTATATAACTCTATGTTTTACAACTATTATACCCAAGCTTACAAAGAAATCATGAAAGTTTAGGGGGCTGTGATGGTGATACTATGCAGCATTATAGAATGTGAACACGGCTTCAAGAGGCAAAATAATATCAAAGATGGAGAAAAAGCATGTCTAAAGTTGAAAACTTTAGACATGTTAATGTTCCTTTACTTTCAGCTCTTAATACATTGCATGCAAATTACCAATTGATTTTTAATTATTGACAAGAAGAGCAACATAGGTATACTTAAAAGCTTTATCAAATTTAAACCTTGCATTTGAAACTTAATTTTTTTTTTTAACTTTCAAATGAAAGGTAGATCCAAAATAAACTTTTTAAAAGAAGAAAAGGGGTTGCCTTTCAAATTAGGCATGCTTACTATATGTTTAGACTTACTGAAGTGTCTAAAGGCACAAACACTTACAAACACAAAAGAACACACACACATATTATAAACATGGATATATATATTAGCAATGGCTGGGGATTTGCACTAGGCCTCTTCGTCGACCTTCGCCTAGAGGAAGTTCTACTGATGAAGTTCAGCATTTGGTGGCAAATAGAATGCCTTAACTGTTATTGAGCTCCAAACAGTTGATGATTACCTCGTACTAGAATAGGAAGGAAAAAGATGGAGATACATTTTGAAAAGAAGATTGGGCACTCCTTGGTGGTACAGCTAAGGGCACCCATGCTGTTTCTGGCTCCTGTGGAAGTGTTTGCTGGAGAGCTATGTGGGTGCTTGGATGGAGCATTTGTAGTTGTGAATGCACTAGAGTAAATATGTATGTTAGAGAGCTTTTGTGAGTGACTTTGTAAGTGTCTCTGTATGATATGTAAATGTGTCTCTGTATGATATTGTATGATATGTATCTCCTCTTGAACAGTAAAGATTATCTCCTTTTATAACCTGATTGGCACTTGTTAATGGCTAATGATCGAACTTTTGGCCATCCATCTCAACCACTTCTTAGAATTTTACTATGGTTACATTATACTTGGGGTACTATCATGTAAATCACTATATATGGTAAAATTAATTCTACTGCCTTGGGGTACTATCATGTAAATCACTATATGTGCCATCCTCATGATGGTCGCTACCACAACTAGGCTCATAATGCCACTAGTTGATGATGTCTTCCTAGTGCCCATATGCAGTTGGAATTCAAATGTCAGTCACCCTTGGCTAGGGACTTTGTCTGTGGGCGATTTCCTATTTGTTGGCAAATGCACTATTGCCTATCAGCCCTCCTACTATCAATCACACTCCTAATGTTTGTCAGCCTTCCCCATTTTGCTGGGGAGCACCTAGCCACTACCACTGAGATACCAATTGCTCCTATATGACTCTTTAGTCACTTCCCTCTTCCACTTCTTCTTGACAAGCAAATTCTTCATTATAGCAAGATGCAGTAGCTCATTCCCTCTTCTTCTAGGCTGCCTCAATAGCTTCCCTTCTAGTCTAGTATTAACTCTTGTGCAGAAGGTCTACATATTATTGTTGACAACAGTATGTAGATGCCACAATATGTCCCATTGACAAAGAAGTGTGAGTGAAACATGATACACAAAGAACTTCTATGTCACCAAAGAAGAAGAGACAAAAGACATTGGAGGTAAGTTAATTTTAGAAAAACATCAAAGCATAGAACGCATTGATTTATATGTTTGGTATGTAGGATTCCACTATATTTGAGCAATGAAATTAGGTATACTTGCTAGATAAGAAGTATTGAAGTGTAGTAGAAAGAAGGGTGCATTTCGAAGACATGAATTGACTGTTCATTGCAAAGTATTGGGCAAAGACGTGTCACTAGTTGCAAAGACGTGTCACTAGTTGCAACTAGTGTTATTGATTAGTTGTTAAAAAATACTTGGTTCTCATGTTAGTAGGCATGATAGTAACTTTATTATTATAGGCATAGCTTTTCATAAACACGTTTTTGAATATTTTGTGTTGTTCATAAGCATGTATAATCACATTGTTGCTTTTAAATAGGTTATAAAAGAGAGTGCAATTTTGCATTAATCGTGGTTTATCAGTGAGCAACGACGAGATAAGTATTTTGAATGTAAGCAACATACTGTTCATAAGTAATTTTTACAAGTAAAGAGTAGCAACAATGAAGATGGATCGTTAGGTTTAGAGTCATAGTAGGTTAGGTTGCATGTGTGAGTTTTAGTGGTTGCATTCCAAAAGTTGAAGGTAAAGAATAGAGTTCAAAATGCAAGTCCAAGTTGTAGCTTGTGAAGTGTGTCTTCATGTTCAAGTTGCAATACGATAGGCATGTCAGAGATCAAATCCGAGAAGTTATTGTTGGAGATGTATGTCAAACATGTATGTTTGACTGTTTTATTAATTAATCTATATAATTTACTAATATATTATTAATAAATCATTTTGCTTAATAGCTTCTTAAACATTTATAAGTTTATATGCACACTATGTAAAACTAAAATGTGAGTTTTGAATATAAGTTTATATAAAAGAAATTTAGGATTAGAAACTCATACATAAATTAATATAAGTATTTGATGATGTCTAAAAATTCTTGTATACAAGTTTATATAGTACTCTATTAAAACAATTGCTAATTTTTTTAAAGTGGGCCTCTAGAGGTCCTTTGTGACACAATGTTGGATCTTGTTGATAAACTCCTCAAGACTTGAATCGGGTTCTCTTAATTTTATAAAGCAAATAAATTCTATAGAATTTTGATGCTAGTCCTTTCTATCACTTTGTTTTGCGAATAGAGCAACTATTAAGTTATGAGATGATAACATTAGACAAACTAACATGCATTCTCTATTGTGTTTAAGCAACTAACAAGCTCAAATTTTACCACGTGTGTTGAGAGGCCAAAGTCCTATGTGACAATTACAAGTTCCTTTTTCTCATGGAGCTAAAAATAGTAAAAGAAAAATAATAAAATTCAGAATTGAGTATTAAAGCTTACCATTTTAATCTTTTATGAGTGTAAAGGAGATAATAAATGTCTTGTAGTGTCGAAGAAACTCAAAATAAATATAAGAAATAAAGTAATAAAAGAATATGTTAAGTATAAAACCCAAAATTAAAGTTAGTGAGAAAGTCATTTGAAAATTTACTACTTTAATCATTTACAAGTTAATGATATGATATATTAAAGTAAATATGCTTAAAAACTAATAATTAACAAGGAAGTTGAAATTAATTAGAAATCAAATTACATTATAAAAAATGATTGTCCTACTTTAATACTTCATAAAATTAAATTATTTACACAACATTTAGTTTAATTAGTGTAGATTATCCCCAAAAACCAGTTCAAATCAAAGTATAAAATTCAGAAAATTTATCTCAACACCTCATGATATATTTAAGATTTCCAAATTAAGAGGTTACACCCTTGGCTTTTAATCAAGTTTTATCGTAAAATCCTCTTTTGCAAGCCATTATTTTGAATTGGAAGAGATAAGAGCACTTAGCATAACTTCCTAACGATATATTCACCTCCCCTTGTATGTCTTCATGTGATTGCAATGCAAAAAACTTATATGATTTAGTTATGGATGTCAAAATTTTAATTCAAATGACCAACATGTAACAGAACCTAAAATACTAAAAAGCAATCGTAATGAAAAAATGACAATGAACATGTGACAAAACCTAAATATTAAAAAACAATCTTAATAAAAACAATGACAATGAATATGTCCCACATTAGTTTGTAAATTTTCATGTCAAACCCAATAAGTAAACCAAATTTTTCACCAACCAATAGTTAAAGGTGTTATTTCATTATGGCCATCTTACTTTCTTCATTTTAAATAAGAAAGGTTTTCAAAATCTAAATAAATTATCATTAATAAAGGTTCGAAAACCTTAAATGAATTATCATAAATAAGTTAATAAACTTGATGTTGAGCTTGTATCACCTTATGCACAAATTCCCTTTCTAACTTAATTGATTCCTCAAAATTACATTAGTCAATACATATATAAATATTTTTTTAATATTTCTGCACTCTTGGATTTACTTATAACATTTACATAAAAATTATAAAATGTTATATTACATTATTTAACAAGTTACACCATGGCATATGACTTTGACCTTAAAGTTTTATATCTCATATGACATTTTTTCCCTATGACATCAATTCCTTGTAGATCATTAACATATTCAATTTTTGATTTAAAATAAATCTTTTCTTTCACTAAGTATATCAAAAGTTAAAACATCTATAACTTTTAATTGGTGGAAGTTATTACTTAATTATTTAGTAGTACACATGTCCATCGTTGATGAGTTTAATTATTTAATAATAATTTATTAATTAGTGTATCTTTAACTCAATTGTTATTCTTAATATGACAAATTTATCCCTAAATTGGATCTTTAATCAAGTTATTATTTTTTACTTAGTGAGTTGGAATTGTTATCCTTAACCAAATAGTGCCAAGTGGTTTAGGATTTAAGATGCCCACACTGGGTGTTAATGACACGTAAACAGATGTGTAGAATAAACTTATTATATATAACACATATTTATCATTGGTGGGCTTAATTATTTAATTATTTAATAAATTTTAATTTAGTCAATTTATTATTAAGTGAAGCCTTATCCCAATTGTTATTTTTAACTTAGTGACTAAGCTAGGCCATTAAGCCAATTGTTATCCTAGTAGATTAAGTTACTTTATGTGATACTTAACTTTTCTCTTAAGTTATTATGTAGTTTTTATTAACATTCTCAAATTATTATATATATAATAACTCTCTCTCTTAAATATGTGATACCTTCTTTCTTTAATACTCTAATTCATTTAAAGAGTCATACAACTTAAGTTAATGTGTATATGTAAAAACATATGGAATTTCTTTATAAGTTTTCATATGTTATCATATATACATACTAATTTAAGAAAGAAAGAAATATTTAAGTTATTACATATACACAAAAATTCTCCATTTCTTTCACTATATAAATTATTGTGTGTATATAATAAGTTTTTTATTAATTCTCTTAAATTATTGTGTATGTGATAATTTAACTCTTTTTCCACTTTCTTTCTTTCTCTCAAGTTATTAATGTTTAAAACTTTTAAGTGTTTAATAATTATAAAGATAATTTAGAACAATCGTCAAATGGGGTTACATGGGTTTAAGATTTAGAATAGTGTTTGTAGATTTAAAATTTAAGATGGCCATTGATGAAGTATTGAAAACAAGACAAACACACATATGAGACTAATACACATGTCCAATGTTAGTGGGATTAATTATTTAATAATAATTTATTAATTAATAAATTCTTAACTTATTTATTATTCTTAATATTGTTATTCTTAATATACTATAAGTTATAACCTAGTGAATTTATCTTTAAATTAAATTTATTTTTAAACTCTTAAATTTACTTATGCTATTTAATGACCTTTAATTGGACCCTTGTTATCCTTAGTTTATTTCTAATATGATCCTAATTATCTTTACATTATTGTTATTCTTATCCTAGTGAGTTTAAAGAATACGATAATACATGAATCTCTTTCTAAGTTAATGTGTGTATTTTGAATTTAACATGTGTATGTGATAACTTAATTCTTTCTTTCTTTTTCAAATTATAATATATTATATATATTATATATATTATAATACATATATCTCATTGTGTTAAGTTATTATCTATATTTAATAACTTTTCTTTTTAACTCTTTTAAATTATTATTGTCAGAATTTTTAAGTTTAAGATAAGGGATTTAATATTGAATGTGATTATGAAATAGCATGTATGTGGCCCTCACCAAGCCAAACAATTTCTTATTATTTATATTGTAAATCTTGATTTATGTGTTGTGTATTTATTTCTTTCATACGTGCCCCATCGACGGTCATCCTAGATTTTATTACCCCTGATAAATCCTAAACATTTTCGATCGAACCAGTCTCTAGTGGCCAACTTTGCAAAATATGAAATAACATTTATAATAATAACAAGAACACGTAATTAATATATTGTCTCTTGCACCCGGAATGTCTAATCAGAACACATAAATATAAAAAATAAAATGTTAGAAAAAATCCCATGCCACGTGACACGTTGCCGTGAGTCTAACACTAGAGTTCTTAAGACATAATTAATAACTATTTGATTGTAAAGATACCAGAATATACTATAAGTAATATCATAAAATTTTGATTATAAGTACATAACTTAATTATATTAGTGAACTATATAAAATAAAGTTAAACAAAAGACGTATAAACACTAATTTCCGCTTTATATTTCAGAGATTGATCACAAGGTAGCTGATATATGGAAGCTATAGTTTTAGCAATAGCAGTTACTTCCTTGCTTGCAATATGGCTTCACAAAAGAATGCGGAAAAGTACCTTTCCGCCAGGTCCACCGGGATTCCCAATCATCGGAGACTTGCATAATTTAGGAGCTTTACCTCACCAGACCTTCTTCAATCTATCGAAGAAATACGGTCCCATTATGATGATTAAACCCAACCATCGTGGTTTCTTCAGCTGCACTTGCAAAAGAGGTTATGTCTACACACGATCTTGTGTTTGAATCCAGGTACCCAATCTTGTCTTATACGATCTATATTAGTCATACGTTTGCACGTAATATAAATATGATAGTATTAATATTACATACATCATTTAGTTAATGTTTAATGTTCATAAATTTAACGAGTAAATCTATTCACAATGCTCAGTAGTCGTGTCAAACACTAAAACATTACTATTATTAAATCCTAATTTTCTCCTAATAAGATTTTATTATATATGCATACATATTTATACAGTAAAATGGTTCTTTACGTATTAATATGCGTTAGAAACTCCCTTGACAGACTTCTTAAAGATTAAACAAGTACACTTACCCACCCACCACCCACCCCTCTTCTCTCTCTCTATATATATATATATATAGAGAGAGAGAGAGAGGAAGAGAGAGAGTCTAATGACGTATACTTTTTCTAGACCGAAGCTCACAAGTGCAAAGCTCATGCTGTATAATGCAAGGGATATTGGGTTTGGACAGTATGGGCCACACTGGAGGATGATGAAGAAGATATGTATGATAGAACTTTTGACAGTAGGGGAATCAGAAAAGATAAGATCAGAAGAGATATCCAGTTTCTGAAATCCGTAGTTCAAGAGGGTCAAAATGGTAAAATTGCACTTGAAATTAGCACCAAATTGAAAATGCTAAACACTAATGTCATTACTATGATGGCATTGCATAAGAGGTTGATTGGTGACTCTTCTTGTGATGATCTCTTGGAATATATGTTACAAATGATAGACCTACTTGGGGCTTTTGTGGTAGGGGACTACATCCCTTTTCTATGTTGGATGGATTATAAACGTGTTAGGAAAATGAAGTCTTTGCATAACGAGCTTGACCGAACTTTGCAGAGGATTGTAGACGAACACAAGACGTCGGAAAGTAAAAAAGGAAGACAATGTAAACGACGTCATTGATGTACTCCTGTCACAAGAGATCAGTGACAATGATATTAAAGCTACGGTCTTGGTAAGTTGTGTGTGTGATTACATAATGAACAGTATGCGATGTTTTCTGCAGGATCTCTTCTTAGCAGGATCAGATATGTCCTCAATAGCAACAGAGTGGGCGATCTGTGAGCTCATAAACAATCCCAAGTATATGCACAAAGTCTGTGAGGAGATCGATGGTGTAGTTGGTTCTAACCGGATGGTAACTGAAGCTGATCTTGGCAAACTTAACTATCTTCATGCTGTTGTTAAGGAGACATTCCGTTTACATCCACCCGTGCCTATGTTGTTACCGTGTGCATCAACTCAAGAATGCTTAGTCAATGGTTATAAGGTACCCGACACTTCGTGAATGTTTGGTCCAGATCCAAAGTAAGTATCTTACGCATACGCACACAACATACTAATTTTGTGTTTGTTAATAATGGAAGTGTGTGGGAGTCACCAGAGGTGTTTAACCCGGACAGGTTTAATGAGAAAGCCATTGATGTTAAAGGAAGGACTATGAGCTGATACCATTTGGATCGGGGCGAAGATTATGCCCTGGTATGCCACTTGGGTTAAGATTGTTTGAGATAACACTGGCTCACCTGGTGCATGCATTTGAGTGGAGAGTAGAAGAGCAAGAGCTTAGCATGGAAGAAGCGTGTGGATTGACTATGAGAAGGAAGTGGCCATTCAAGGCATTTGCTACACCACGATTACCAATGGAACTGTACTAAAGCTTGCTTATATGCTTTTGTATACGCATCTAGTGCAATAAAATTGTTATGTAAGTCACATATAATATAAGTAATCTAAATTGTGTATAATACGTTCGGCTTATATGTATGTAACCGCATAACATCTTAGGTGACGAATCCGTTTATTATTAGTTAAAATTTATAAATCTTCTTACTATAAGAAGAATCAGCTCATTAGAGTATATTAGCCGATAAATATGCTATAACAGTTAATAATTAAAAACTTGATATCCAATCCAATCCGACGTTTCATAACTCTAACGGTAGAAATTAATGTCAAACAAATCATCATTAACATCGTTATCATTTGTTACAGTAAGGGTGTGCTCCCGTTACACGGTTTGATTAAGTTAGTATTAACCAACTTTTAATAAATATTTAGATTTTTTTCACATTATAGTTAATTAATTATGAATTAAATTGTAAACTTAATTGAAGTTTGATTAATTATTTTCACACATAAATATAATTAAGTTATAAAAATTAATTAAGTTTTGGCTTAACAACCTTAACTTTTATCTGCACTTATCTGCACTTATCTTCCAAAAATCACATAACTCAAAGCCTTAAGTTTTTGGCACCAAAATCAGTAGTTAAAGATTAAAAATTTGAGTTATTATTGGTACTTCAAAATAATATCACATTGAAATGGCACAATTTGAATGTACAATTATCTTCAATGGTATATTTTAATTATATCATTTGAAGTAAATTTGAGATTTTAATTTGTATATTTTAAACACATGAGTATAGGAACACCAAGATTTAATTTTAGTAAGGATATTCAAGTTCATTGGTCAAATTTTAAAATTAAATTGTAAAGTTTTTGTGGTGGATTTTTCTTTCTTATGTAAATTTATAAACTTCCATTTAATTGAATTATTACGAATTCCACAATGAATTTGTCACTAGTGATTTTGTTGTTGTTATTATGTTAACAAATCTATTTCAAAATACAATTTAAATAATTATATGAATTAGAGAGAGAGTTTTGTTTAACTTTGACTTCACATATCAGGCTTTAATAAATGTGCAACTTCACTCCATGGCTAAACAAAGGAGAAATCCTTTTTTAATATGGTTGTTTTGCTGGTAATAATTTTAAGTGAAGAAGCTAATATATAACTGATTAAAATTACAAATTATAATTTTAAACACACACATGTGTGTCAATCAAAATTGCCATAGAAAAGTTACATATCATGTATGTAAATATAAAAATGCTTATAATTATTTATATTTTGACTTTATAAATAGCTTTAATAATAATAATAAAATTTTATTACTAAGAGGCATTAAAAAGCTTACATCAATCCATCAAAATACCCCTACTTGATTAGTGTATTTGTTCTTGTTATAATTACTTTTTATTCTTTAAACATTTCAAATAAAAATTAAGTGCTTATAAATTATCGTGTAAGAAACTTTTTAATAATAATGTAAAATTAAATAATTTTGCAATATAAATTAAATATTTTAAAATAATATGTGATTCATTCTTCATTTTTCCCAAATCACATAATATCTAATGAACCCCTGACCAAAAGGTATATCTAAAAATTATTATCGATTAATGACATAATTTAGGACCCTTTTATACGATTTTGCTATTGCATATTTTTTTTCATTACTTTTCATAATTTTTCATTTAGCTTTGACATGGGATATGTATAAACACATGGCTCTTCAGAAGGGTTAGAGCATAAGCTCATCTAAGTCTCTTGGGATAAAACTCCAAGTCATTAGCGAGGGTTACCCTCTAGGGTTTTGAGAGTACACCCTAAAGAGACTCAAGTCAAAACCTACTCAGGGTATTGGAGTATAACCCTAAGAGTCCTCAGGATTATCCTAAAAGATTAACAAGGAAATGATGTTAAACAACCACTTGATATTGACATGTTATCATGTGTAGACCTTTCATGTCAAAACTACAATAATACAATCAATGTTTTATAATTACATTATAATAATGTTTCATTAGCCTTAGTTCATAATTCATGTAACCTCTCTCAATGAATAGTTCAATGTAGAAAGCAATATTGATAACATTTCATGTAGTGCCTATTTAAATTATTATGTTTGTAACTCATTTAAGCATGTTTTAGCATTATTATTTTAAGCAATGCATAAGTTAATTTTGCTTCCTCAATTACCAAACATTCTTCATTTACACATGCATTAGTATTTTCAATTGTAGAAATGATTGTAAACATATAACTGCTCTAAATACTGCTTCGACTTCTCATGTGAAATTTAATTTTTTAGCATTTTATTACATCATTAAATCATTCTCCAAAACTTCCTAGATTGTTTGCGAAGTAACTTAATATGTATATTTTTTTTCTCACCAACTATAAATTGTAAAGTAGCTTTATCCATATGACACTCATCATTATCAAATGAAACCTGAAATTATAATTACTAAGTACTCATGTTATACTATCACCTCATTTACATATAATAGCACACAACCTGTTAAATGTTGTGATAACATTTCTTTACAATTATTCAAGTTGACATTTGGCATTGTAGTGCATTATAATAAACCTCCTATTTATTATATTTAAATAAAGTATCTTACACTGTCTTATTTGTACTTTAGTTTCCTTAATAAAACACATGTATATGTAACTGATGTACAATGCTACATATTCTAAATGAAACAAATGTTTTCTCTTTCTAACCATCAAACCTCTTATTAAGGTTAACAAAGTTACATTACAAAGATATATAATTAACAAGTATTTTAACACTAATGCTTAATAGTGTATTATATACCACTTTTGCCTTTATGACATGTGAAAGAAATTGTGCACAAATTAAAGTGATAATTACAACATGTTAATAATATTGTATAATTAAAATGAAAAAGTTGGACACCAGTGACACATATCATGAGTACTAATATTAATTCACAACAAAATCAAGGAAGTTTAAGAAACAACATACAAACTATAACGAGAAAGTGTGCACATTATGTAAGTGTGGTGCATAATAAGAGCATGCAATCGTATAGAATCTTCCAAGAATATTCCTTTGAAAATCTTTGACATCGAGGATTTCTTGACTTCAAAGCGAGAGTGGAAAACATGTAAATAAATTTTATAAATTTGAGTCACAATAAACCTAGAAGAGACAAAATGGAATGTCTTTTAGTATTGCAGATAACAAGGTTTATGTTTATGTAATATTAATCAATTATATATAGTAAAACTTGAAAGATAACCCCCAACATTTACGCTAAAGAAAAGTGTGTTAACTTAATACTCTAAAAGTGATGGCTTGTGGATGAATACATTTGCATCAAAATCCATGGACAATATGTGAACAAGCATGTGATACATATGAATGCACTGCGATTAGGTATGTTCTTTCACTCTGAAACTTGTTACATGAACAATTGGTGTACTAGGAGATGGTGACATTGCATGTTCCATGTCATGGTAAGACAAATGAAAATACCTGCTTCAACAATTCTTTGACCTTGTGTTTAACAAGCTCACCTTTCATCAAATTACCAAACACAACATTCTTATTCATCTTGTCAAAGACTTTTGCTTGTTTCTAACTTGTTTAGCTTCCCTTATTGTTCAGATGTTTTTCAAAAGGGGTATAGTTGAAATGTTGAACATGTAAAATGGTTTTATGGTGTTTGAGCAAAAGAATAAGACACTATACAAAGAGAAAATTCCATTCCCTTTAAAAATTCAATGTTTTTGATGTCAAATTTGTACCTTCCGGAATAAGCTATGAGTTAAGCAAGTCTTTAAGAACTTTATCCACATATTATGCATAAATGAGATTACTTATAGAAGAACATGTGTATAATGAACTGGCTTAAACCCACACTGTCAAGGGAACAAGGGAACATATATAATGCACAATTGTATTAAAATGTGGGACTCATATCCTTGTTGACCTCCATTCTAAACATTTAATATTGTTCTTGTGGATAGTGATAATTGACATGTAGAAAAGCTAGACAATTTATGTCCTAAAGTGGAAACCCTCGACTTTAAGGAATTAATTTTTAATCAACTAGACATATGAATATTTGAATTAATTTACTTAACCTCAGTGCCAAGGATTTCATAAACACTTACCCAATGACCATCATAAATTCTAAATCCATGTGGCCCCATATAATGGCCACCTAATTCCTAAACCCATGTGGCCCATATAACCGTGATCTAGACTCCCTTTATAAACCCCAATCTACTAGTTATATTTTTTTATAATTGTCAATGTCAAGGTGATACTCACTTGATTTATAGGGATGACTTCTTGCAGGAGGATGGCTACAGATCTGTGATGTGATTTTCATGAACATCCCATCCAATGGTCATCATAAAATTTAAATGTATGTGCCCCTATTGAATGGTCACCTACATCTTAAACCACATAAACTCCTTATTTTAAATTCCTTGTTTCAATTCAGTCATTTAATTATATTTAGAAAATCCTTGGTGCTGAGGATTTTCATAAACACCTCATCCAATAGTTATGATAATCCTAAATGCACATGGCCTCATCTAACGATCACTTAAAATCTAACTTACATAGCCCATCCAACAATCACTTAAATGTCCTTTATAACCAAAAAATTTTAAAACCCTCAGCGCCAAGGATTCTCATGAACACCCCAACCAATGATCATCATAAATCCTAAATGCATGTGGACCCATCCGAATGACCACCTATTCTAAACTCACATAGCCCATCCAACACATTTCAGTAAATCATTGGTGCTGAGGACTGTATGAGAAAATCCTCGGTGCCAAGTACTTTCTAACGAAGTCTCAGTGTCGAGGTTAATTAATTCATTAATACTTTGTGATATAAATCTTTTCTTACTAAATGGATGTTTATCATTGTAGTGCACTAACACCATAGTACAAAACATTAAATATTAAAATACGACCGATGGAAAATATTGATGTTACAAATGTGCACTACATATCGCTATCACTTCTTTGCTTATGTTTTTTTAAAACATTGGGACTTTAAGAAATTTGCATACTTTTCATAATTATGGCTATCACTTAGTTGCTTATTATTTTTTAGGCACTGGGGCTTTGAGAAATCTACATACTTTTATAACGATCTTATAGACTCTCACCAAACTAGGCGACTACCCTCATGTTTATGGATATCAAGAAATACTTTATATTGGTGTAGCAATGGGGAGAAATGATTTGGAATGAAGATGGATCCGATACTTTGTTTGTATGAGAGATACAGTATTAACAAACTTGCTTAAACCATTACATTCCATGAAAACTGTTGAGCTAAAGGAAAAAACCAAGCGAAAATTCAAGTATTGATTCAAAATTGAGGCTGAAGAGGATGACATCGTTAATGGGAAAGATGATAGTGATCATGAGGCAAAACAAAACATTCAAATAAACATTCTCAAAGTGGAAGTCCACACGTCACAAGGTCACAAGGTCCCGAAAGTTGAGCAAATTCACAAAAACCAAAATCTCCCATAGATAAAATGAAGAGCAAGTGGTGCTAAACCCTCTTGTTTTCACATGCTTTCGCTTTTCTTTCTTCTTTCTATTTTACACAAATTGACAAAGAAATTTCACACAAGAAGAAGAAGAAAATAATTTGTGGTACATTGGGTAAAAAGTTTCCATTAAGAAATGATCAGCAAATCAGCAATCAAACATTATTCTTTCATCAAAAATTAAAAAAAAAAACGATGGTTCAAAAAAAGAACAAATGAGGGATTGTTACGTCCATCAATTTTTATTAAATCCCTAATGTATTCTTTGTACAAATTACTAGTCTAATGTATATACATGTCATTAACACATGTTTATAAATCATTTTTAAATAATTTGTCATCATTATATACATGATTGTTCAAGTGCCTTTTCAACATCATTGCAAAAGAAAGATTGAAAACGTCAGTGAGTAAAAAATCAGCCATTGGCTAAAAATAATCCACTTAAATACATCCTTTCATCTCGTTCAAAAACACTTTTTGTAGTCAACAAAGTAATGAATCATATATAATTATTAACATTCCCTTGGTTCAAAGAACTTTAGGAGACGTCACCAAATGCAGTTTAGTGTGTAAAATTGTTTTGGGTGTCAATCCTTTGCATTGAGGTTCTGCAATGGGAATATTATGAGGATCTTGGTACAAAGGCATGTAGCACACGTACAATTGACCACACAAATTAGTCTCCCCCAACTATAACATTGTTCACCCCAATCGAACGATTGCACCAATCAAGCAGGCCCGACCCAAGCCCGGTATCAGCATCGACCGATAGCCCTATATCAACCCCAACCTCAACGTGAGTACCCACTACCACGGCTGATCGGAGATCAACCCTGGGAGGGAGCTTCGGTAGAGACTCTCCCTGGTAGAAGTAGGGCACAAAGTCCTAAGTGTGGGACGCGGGGCCAATAATGGGAAGCCGCGGTAGGAAGGACCAACAGGTAAGGCTCTGTAAATAACTAGGGTGAGCCCCACTAGGCACCATAAAAACCACAACAACAATGATAACTGACAAGCGCTACGACGCACAATCGACAGTAGCTACTCTGGGTCGAACACCCCACCAAATGAAGCAAAGTCCAAGGAATCTTGGGGTAGGTAGTCAACGTAATGGGGAGCCCCAAGGAAGCAGCTTTTTTGATCTAGTGAATGGAGGGGGCATGGTGCAGCAGGAGTATGTTAAGTTTGTATGATAATCTCGTTATAAATGCACAATAATACACTTATACAATGAGTTTGTATATAGTATATTGTTTGTGTAATCTAACAACCGTGAGCTTAAGAATGTCAAGATTACAATATATTTAATTAGTTGATTAAAATATATTTAATTAATTATTAAGGACTGTGAGAACTTGGACTAATGTGCATCAGTGAAATATAAAAACTAGTAATAATAAATTAAATAATAAAGTAAACTAGTAATTAAACAATTCCATAGCATTTTTAGATTGCAGCGTATTTCACTGATGTGCATAGTGTATTAGTCCCATATTCTAACTTATATACATGAGCAAGTAGTCTAGATTGAAATAAATCATACGATTATGAAAATCTCACATGCTAATAATAATATATAGCATCGTAGTTATACACTTGGACATTACATCATAGAAGGATGGAAGGTTGTTAGGGTTTTTGGTAAATGGATCAAGATTTACAAAATATAATGAAGGCACCAGTGGATCTATAGGCGGCACAATTTGTTCATGACCCTGTTGCACTAAATGTTTCAACTCAAACTAATGTAGATTACAGAATAAAAACAAATTTGTAAATTAACTTTTAACACAAAGATATTAAAACAATATATGCAAATATAAATACTTATATATATACATTACCTTCACTATTAAATTACAAAGCCTTTTAATATCTTGAGTTTTAGATACTCAATCTATATTTAAGTACTCACTCAATTTTTTATTTCATATTTAAATATAATTCTACTCAATTTCTTACTCCATATTAAATATAAATCTTTATCCACAAGTAAATCACATAACTTTTCTTTGTTATCCATTTTGTTCATTTTAAGTTTATATACATAATATATACATTAAAGAATCACAAATGATAAACTATAAATTTTCATTTGAATATATACTTTATACTTGCTAACTTACATTTTGGACAAAGAGATACAATTGATTTTATGAGTAAATATGAACACAAGGATAATAAAAATAACATTAACTCATAAAATTACATTATTGTTTGAAAGCATAATATATATATATATATATAAGTTAGTGATAACCTAGACTTGTTTTAATCGAGAAAATCACAGTTGTACCTACTTTAATAAATAGACTTTAATAAGTATCTTACTTTTTAAGTTGGTAAACTCATAATTTCTTAGACAATATAGAGTTTAGACTTTCAACTACTTTTATACACGTATATTTTTTAAATTAATATAAATTAATCAATAATAATATAAGATTACTTCTTAACGATCCATCGTATTTCATCATATGTTAGAAAAATATAAAGTATATAAAAAATTATATATACATCTTAATGAATTCAAATAGAATATTATAATTTATTTTACGATTCTTTAATATTAATATATTAAGTATATGAAATTTAAGGTTAATAAGATACATAAAAGATATTTAATTTACTTGTGAATGATGAGTCATACTTGAATAAAGAAAGAATAATTGGGTTCAAATAAGACAAAACTATAGGTATGCATGATTGTCTATTAATATCTTCATTAGTATACCACATTAAATGTTAATCTAGTTCACTCACAAAAAAATGTATTCATGAGAGACTTTAA
Source organism: Selaginella tamariscina (assembly GCA_003024785.1). Taxonomy (NCBI): domain Eukaryota; kingdom Viridiplantae; phylum Streptophyta; class Lycopodiopsida; order Selaginellales; family Selaginellaceae; genus Selaginella; species Selaginella tamariscina. Next base: position 71,979 of record PUQB01000639.1, on the reverse strand, counting down.
AGAAAAAGAAACACAATAAAGTTGCATATAAATTTCACTTTAACAATATTAATGAAAGAATTTAAAAGACAATATAAATCACGATAAAACTGTTTAAGGAATGTGGGAAAAGTTTTATAACAATTTTGACTTAAACTTATTAGACTCATACTTGACAATCATAAGGATAATCCTAATTAAACATTGATCCATGTATATAGAAATCATGATAAAACTGTTTAGAGAATGTAATTTAACATAAGAGAAGTTTTACAATAATTTGGATACAAACTTAATAATTTAGATAAGGATGACCTATGATCTTTATGCACGAAAGAGTATTTATTTGGGAACATACTCAAAATTGTGAAAGTATAACTCCAGATTATTATTAAACCTTTAACACGTTAAATACCAAGTTATAAGACTTGTGTTGGATAACTTAAGATATGAAAAAGGTAAGAATGTTTCAGCATGATAAAGGTAAAAAGGTTTCAACATGATGAATCTTGTCGGTTGCCAAGAACATGTTGTATAGCATAAACTAAAATAAATTAAGGCAATTACTAGAGAATTCATAAAGTTTAATAATATTTGATGTCAATATTGTGCAAATTTTAATAATATTTTGATGTCAATTGTAAAAAGATATGGTGAAATTTATGTGCTTATCAAATTCATTTGCACCACTCGAAATATAAACATGTATATAACACTCTTTCCAATGTTAAAATGAAATATAATGTATATGTTGTGTATTAAAGCCTTGTGGACTCAATATTTTATAATAACAATATATATTTAATCTATTTCTAAATAGTATGTGTTGACTTAATATACAATGAGGTCTTAAAAGATAAGTTTTAAAAGCATTATAGCAATTAAAATACAACTTACTAGAGTTTTTTGTTTGCTAACTCTGCATATATAATATTTATGAGAAACAATAACATTAACAAATCTACTAATTATTAAAAATAGAAGTCAAATTTCTTGTTTATTAAGGTTTTTTAAAAGTAAGTCTTACCCTCTTGAAAGATCTCTTTATAATGCGTGTAAATATTCTGTTAGCTATGGTGTCCCATCTAATAATCACCTCCACCTCCATGAGTGATTTGTTATTGTTTTCAAGCCATTTTAACCATCTTTTCATTGTTCATGTATATCCGGACGTTGACACATCGAATATAAGCTTTCTCACTCGCAAATTCATCCAACCTTCTCTAATGAACTCATTCCCTTCCCACGCCACATGAAGATGCAATGTATCCACTTGAACATTATGTAGAACCTTAAACATTTCCATTAGGCATCCGTCCTTGGTAAGCTCCAAAACTGAAATGCTTTTTAATTTCGGAGTCACAAGTTTCATCCTCGAGTTTGAAGCAATCTTGACCATTCCCAAGTGTAAAAGGTCCTTAGCATTAATTATTACAAAGTTGTAATAAGAAATGCTAAGAAAATCTAAAGATTGGACACATGCTAAGTTGATTTCCATTATACCTTCATGGCCAAAGTAGCCACTTATCTCGAGCATTTTCAGATGTGGAGACGCAATATCGACGTGGGACAGTGAAGTGTCTAGTAACTTCAAACTAACAAGTTTGTTACAAATTGCACGAGCAGCTTCATCATTCTTTGGCAACCAAGCATACTTCCCACATGAATTTATGGTGAGACTTTCTAAACACTTACACTTGAGTAATGACTTCCACAATCGTGCCCAATGTGAATCACCTCTACCTTTGATTTGAATGGATTGAATAGTATTACCATGATCTTCAAGAAACTGACACGCTTTTGTGCATTCATAATCACGATGCCACATGTTTATGTTAACCGTTCTTACTTGATTACTTACAAGTGCTTGCCAATTCTTGCAAACTGAACCCAATGTACATAATTTCCTATATTCAAACTTTGTTGCAAGCCCTAGAATGTAAGCAAGCACATCGTTTGCAAGGCAATCTAATACCTCTTCGGACCCATGATTTATGCTAGACATTGAAGTTTCACCTCCATATTCATATGCATCCACCATTTGCTCAATACCAATAGATCTGTCTGAGGAATCCACTTCGACACTCGTAGTCATAATTGAGTGAAGAATGACGATGAATTACCAAATATTAATCAATGCACTGCTAACTAATTTCTATAGATTAGCACCACCTAATTTCCCTTGTTGATTTTACCAAAATTGCACCCTAGACAACCCAGGTAAAGACTGAATATAGGGTTAACCTAAGTCCTTGTCCTATCTTTATATACCCAACTATCATGTGAAAATGATGCATCATGCAAGGGATCCGACAGCTTATTCACCCAGTTAAATAATTATATATATGATTTAATAACCAAATTGCATTATTTATCTTGAATACCTAGAACATAATTTATATATTGCCATGAGTTTAAACTTGTAACTTGCATATGTTTGTCACACATGTGTACTTGCATGTGAAATGTTATAATACGACGATTGAAAGATTATGTACGTTGTAACTAAAGTGGGCATGATACGTGAAAATGGGAATATAAAATAAATTACTAATTAATACTTAAGTTTTAATTATTAATTAATCATTTAATTAATATGTAATTAAGCCTTAAATATTAATTAATTAAAATTAATCCTTCAATAACCTTACTTAGTAAGGAATATTCCTAAAATATCTTAGAATATTCATATTATTCTAAAAATAGTTAATTTAAAAGAAAATACTATCAAACATAATTACAAATGAAATCATTTTCTTATCAACATGTTAATTTTTTTAAATACTTTCTTCCTATCATACAGAGAAATCTTCTCATTTTGTCTAAATCATCACTCTCCGGATTAATCAAATCATTTTGGTCAATATCTTGATGTTGTTGCCACCACTTAACACTCTTACGAATGCAATTGGGAGTTGCCATCCTTGTTAATACATAAATGTGATAAGAGAAGGTCTGCATAAAGGCTCATCTAAAAACTGACGTTCCTTAAGAATAATATTATAAAGCACCGTTGTATCCTTCATTTTATAAAATTCAAAATCACGAGAAAGAAAAACTTTAGAAATGTTTGATACGGTGGATACTGTCACAAAAGTTTTCGAGATTCTTCTTTCTGAGGCACATCCAAGTAGTTCACTAGCTCATCCATGATATCGGTATCAGAATATGGGTCGAAAGTGATTGGATGAATACAAGCAATGTTTTGGTTGAGCATAGCCTTCTGAGGAGAGTCGTCTACCACTAACATCTGTGCGTTCTTCATTATCCTTAAGCGACTGATCTCCCCATGAGTCCCAATTATTCTTTTATTCTTGAAGAAGTATGGCTTGCTTTTTTTTTTAATTGTAAAATTCGAGAGGTTTATAACATATTCGTTGGTCAAAAATCCAATCTTTACGAATCACCTCTTCTGCAACACTACAATGTTCTTAAGCAAATTCAACAGGGTGTTAAGTTGTGAATCTGCATGCATGACCAAATCCCACAAGCGCACCCATCTCCTTAAGCTTTTGAAAGAGACGATCCAACCCTGGACGAAAAAATAATATCATATCGAAATTTACCATGACAAGGAATGAAATCTCCTTGTTTGATTTCTTTTTTCCTATCCTCGGGCCTTTGTCGATGAAGCAGAACACCATTGACATCCAACAACACAATATGGCCATGAGTAACATGGGATAGCATTGCCTCTTGAATACTTTGCAAATCACTTGTTTGCTCCCTTTCACATTTATCTGTTGACACTATCTCGTTGCCTATCCCTTTATCATTTAATTGTACATCATCCTTACAAGATTCAGATATTGCAGGCCTGAAGAAATTGATTTCGGAACTGAAGCCAATAGAAATGATGATGAAAAAACTGAAGTGGCCCATGGTAACGATGTTTTGAGCTGCATTATTATCCATTTCCTGCATGAACTCTGTCATTCTGACATGTGGCACAAGAAATTTTCGCCAAACCCTCTCTTACCTCATGGCAATGCTGAAAATCCATGTTCTCAATGTTTCATTACATCTGCAAAATGATAGTTAGCTGACCTTAAAATTATCAAGGTATATTATTTACCTTGTTAATGTGTGACCCATGTTTGAACTAAAAGCTTCATTAATCCTTGAGAATTTATTTTCTGTACAAATATAAAAATATACAAAAATGCCTTATGTTACACTCATTTACAACTATTCGTCACTTAAGAACTCATTAACAATTCTTCTTCGCTATTACCTTCTGAGTGAGGCGAAGAAGGTCTAGGCCGCTTGTGAGATGGTTCAAGATCTTCATATCTTCTGTTGATGTTTCCATGGGTAATGGAGTGTGTGAATGTTCTGTACTCCTCGAGATAACTTCCGGTCTAATATCTGATTGAAGTTCGTCCTCAGACTCCGACATTGAACCAGATTCGTCTTCAGAACTATCGCACTTATTGGGAGGGAACTTTCTCAAATACTCCTGTATGGGTTTGTTGGGGTAGTCAGTTGAGAACCTCTTATCCACTTGTTCAGGTCCTCAACCATGGTCTTATCCTTTTCAACGGCAAACACACATGTATCCCGAAGGTAACACTCCTTCAAGACGGACCCCCTAGTGCAGTAGTCAAAAACCCACGCATCACTGTGAGGACCCCTGATCAAGTTGACGATGCTCTGTGCCGCTTGACTTGTAATTTTGGATAACGTACATTGCCGAATCGTCACTCTCAGCTATCGGTGTATCGGATGGAGGTTCAGGGGCCGTTGGAGTGCAAACAGATGCCTGTCCAGTCATTTGGAAGTTTGAAAGTGTTTGGCGCATTCCTAATAACCAACTGAACAATCGAATCAATGCACTTCGGATCAGCATCATTCATATAAATCCTGTCCAATGATGTTTATTTCTCTTGGCAAAGGCGAAGGCAAAGGTATCGATGACATGAGCAAGAATTAAGAAATAAATACCTGAAAATGTAGATATCAGTCAAGAGTGCAAGTATGAATTCAATAATAAATACCTTCTTAGACATGCTTACACGGCTAAGTTTCTCCACCAAATCCTCTAAGCCTGTCTGTCGAAGGATTTTTTGACACCCGCCGATCCATCACGAACAATTGAAATGGTTTCCTACAAGCAGTGATGGTACCCCATAAAGTCTCCGAATCCAACAACAAACATCTATAGGGCTTGTCGTGATTCGTAGCATCCTCCTTTATAAGGTTCAACTCGGTTCTCTGCTGCTGAAGGACTTCCAAATAGAAGGCATGATCGCAATGTTCTCCTTCTTGGCGTTGGCGTGCAATAGATTCTTGCCCAGATCTTCCGATTGATTCACCCATTCGACAAGCATATCATCGTTTGTCACATGCAAATATTTCCTGACCTCTTCGTATGTTGAAGCCGAGGTCCAACCAATTTGCTTACCCGGTAGTCCGTAGATTGTGTATTTCCTGCGGTAGCTCTTTGTGGTCGCTGAAGAGATTCCTACACGGCTCGCGTGTGTTTGAACTTCTCCCATATTTTGTTGTTATAGTGGTTGGTGTCTGCAGCGTCCCATTCCGCCGATAACTTATGGTACTGCTCGATTGTGAGATTCGGCTTCGCTAAAAAACGCCGATCTTTTTCATAAGCTTCTCATGGGTATGCTCGAAAAGTTTTGTTGCCATCGTTCCTTTGTTGTGTTCGTCGAGAAGTTGTTGAGCTGCCATTATTGTGTGTTGGCCACTAATGATGTAGGACTTGACTAATTTTCTATTCTCCATCTGAATCTTCCTCATTTGTTCCGGTGTTGTGATCCACACTTTGTCAGCGCCTTTGTTTCTCTCGTAGTATGCGCACAAAATAGCATTATGTGAAACAATGTAAGAATTGTCGTCCTTTATCTTCTCCATGAGCTCAGCTACATGTTCCTGGTTGAGTGGCATGTAATTGAAGTTTGGGTTGATGCTGCAATACTTTAACCCTACACTTGTAAATCCTATCATCCAACATTATTTCCTTGTGGCTTATTGCAGCATGGGATGCCACATGTGCAGCTGACAAAACGATCAAGGATTTTCTTTTACAATCCGAATCAACATGTGTGATCCCGATTGATGTTGTTCTAATGTTCTCGGCACACTCTTCCAGCTCCCGAAATTTTCTAAGCAAATTGAACGTGATCTGTAAAGACCCTGAGACCAAACCACCCTCTCAATCTCCCTTATGATGTCGTTGTGTTCTTCTTTAATGTGAAGAGGGACGATTGCTCCACTTGTGGATTTTCTGTATTGTGAAGCAATCTCTGTTGAGAATACACTTACTCGATAAGTTGAAGATCTTCGAAGTAGACATCCAGTTGGATCCCCTCCATAGATGGGCTTTCGTTGAGTTGAAGAAGAACTCCACAGTCAACATCATTAGTGAAACATGAACGTCATTATCCACAAGTCAACAAGACCACCCGAAATTAATGTTGTAACTGCGACCTCTGGATCCGAGAACGTGACATTAGATGGAACAAGGCATATGTGCCGAGCATCGTTCAATCTGGGTTCACAACATGCTTTCGGATGCTTGACTAGAACACCCACTTTCCATTGTTTTGCTTATTCATGCGATGTGACAGAGGTTAGTTTGACAGCAACCATGGTTGTTCCAATGCGCTTCCCATTTAGTTTGAAATATGGCCAAGTTGATTCCAGAATTCCCATGCCCATCTCTTCTCCTGCTCTCGTCTTCAATGTCACCTCAATTCAACCTCTGAATACAAAAATGATTAGTTCTTCGAGCACATATCCAAGTTATAACAGATTTGTTTTAATTCTTACCTAGAATTTGATAACGACTCCATACTAATGACTCGATCTCCTTGTTTAATTAAATCGTCCTTCTGCAAAATAATACACTATGAATACAAATCATATAAAAACGCACACACACTTGTATAAACCCGAATATACAAAAATAATACACAAAGAGAAGTGGACGGAATTAATTGTCCAAGCTCACATTTGTGCTAGTGCAAAAGAAAGATAACATTTCGTTTTAGAACCACCACAAATGTGAGCTCTGGACAGTTTTAAATAGATTGCTAGCTTTTACTCGAAATATTATGATAAGATGATAAAAATAAATAAAATGAGATATGCAACTTATATATACTAATACACATATATATTCACATGGAAGGTGCGGCGGGATTAATCTCGCCACCCCTTCAATGCTTCCTGAAAGAGTGGGCGGGATTAATCTCGCCACCTTTCTAGAGGCCCTGAATGGGTGTGCGGGATTAATCCTGCCACCCTTCTCGGTCTCAGAGAGAACTTAGCAGGATTTATTTGGCACACCCCTTCAGTGGCTCCAGAAAGGCGGCGGGATTAATCTCGCCCACCATGTAAGGGATGGTGAAATGAATCTCGCCACTCTTCTCAGTCCCCTCCATTGGTATGTTGTAAACCTTCTACGTCTCAGACAGAAACGTTTGGGATTGGTCCGACTCACTAATGGAGGAAAAAGCGAAGGGTGGCGAGATTCATCTCTTCAACAGGCATTAAAGGCTCGGCGGGATTAATCCCGCCGGACGCCAATGCCCTGTGCGGAATCCGGCGGGATTAATCCCGCTGCCTAGGCCCTTTAGACAAGCCTTTAGCGGCGGGATAAATCCTACCCAATTCCGGGCAGGGCATGCGTACGCGGCGAGATTAATCCCGCGCCTAGGCCCAGCACGCAGCCATGGGCAGCGGGATTAATCCCGCCGTATGCCCATGCCCTATGCGGAATCCAGCGGGATTAATTCCGCTGCCTAAGCCTAGCACGCAGGCCATGGCCGGCGGGATTAATCCCACCGCTCTTCGGTTAGCCTCATGGGCAGCGGGATTAATCCCGCTGTTGATGAGGCTAACTAAATAGCTTGCCTGAAGGGCGGCGGGATTAATCCCGCTGCCGAGGGTCTAACCATATAGCAGTGGGATTAATCCCGCTGCTACACATATATATATATATCTATATGTATATGTGTGTGTAGGAGAGTGCGTGTGTGTGCCACAGATAAACAAATCAAATAAAATTATATTGATACACACACACATATGCATATGTATATGTATCGTATGTGTGTGCTAAATAAATTAAATTATACAGATACACACACACACACACACACACACCACACACATATATATATATGTATATGTATATGTATATACAGCCTATAGGAGTGTGCGTGTGTGTGCGAGAGATAGATAAATAAATAAAATTATACAAATACTGGTACACATAATATATGTGTGTATATATGTACATAGGTATATATATATATATGTGTGTGTGTGTGTGTGTATATGTATATCGTGGTATGTGTGTGTGAAACAAATAAAATCATACAGATAAATAAACACACACACACATATATATACAGGAGTGTGTGTGTGTGTGCGAGAGATAGATAAATAATAAAATTATACAGATACTGGTACACATAATATATGTATGTATATTATATGTATATAAGTAATATTATATATGTGTGTGTGTGTATGTATATCGTGAGTATGCGTGTGTGAGCGAAACAAATAAAATCATACAGATAAACAGGAGTTGGTGCGTGTGCAAGAGATAAAATTAATAAATTAATAAAATTATACAGATACACAAACACAAACACACACAGATATATATATATATATATATATATATTATATATATATATATATCTGTGTGTGTATATGTATACGAGTGTGCGTGTGTGTGCGAGAGATAGAGATCTAAATTATATTATTAAGATATACACACATATAAATATATATGTGAATAAAATAAATAAATAAACTCAGGAGTGTGCGTGTGAGCGAGAGAGAGAGAGAAAGATCTCAATTGTGTGTGAGAGAGAAATCTGATCTCACAGACGCCGCCTCCGTCGCCTTACTTCTTAAAACCCTAGGAATATACCTAAACCCTAAAAGAAATAAATATATATTAACCCTAATCGAATTTCCTTCTAAGAATATACTTAAACCCTAAAAAAGAATAAACTATAGATTCACCCTAAATGAATATTCTTTCATTATATTATCAGCGTGTGCGTGTGCGTGGGTGTATCACATACACCCCAAGAATAAAAATCATGTAAAGGTTTAACATGTGTGTGTCTATGAGAGTGTTAAAGTTTCACGTGCAGTGTACATATATACACACATAGACATACATTCATATTAGTACATATTAATATTAGAGAGACAGAGTACATATTATGGATCATGCATGGTGTGTATGTATGAGAGAAGAGAGACATTACATATTATAGATCATGCATGATGGTATGTTTGAGAGTGCAAATAAAGACATTTCAATTTTAATTATTTTATCATGAATAATAACTAAATCCTAATTATGTGTTTATACAGACATACATACATATTACATGTGTAAATTAATGTGTTACATAGGGTTTAGGGTTTAGGGTTAGGATGGATCATGCATGGTGTGTATGTATGAGGAGTGAGTGTTAAAAAATTAATTTTGTACGCATTGCATATATTAGTACACATATATACATACACTTATATACATAGATATACATTATACAAATTATATAATATTGTAACATCAGTACATATTATGGATCATGCATGGTGTGTATGTATGAGGAAGAGACAGGCTACATATTATGGATCATGATCATGCATGGTGTGTATGTATGAGAGAAGGGATTATGCATGGTGACACTGTGTATGTATGAGAGAAGAAGAGAGTGTTAACAAATGAAAATCGTACACATTGCATATATTAGTACACATATATACATACACACGTGTATACACACAACATACATATATATTACATGTGTAAATTCAATGTGTTACATACACATAGATTGAGTACATATATCATACATGCGTTGAACATGATGTTTTTCAATAAAGAAGCAACATATAATTTCTCAAGTTTGGTTTAGGGCAATGTGCATGTGTGTGCATATGTGTCTGTAAGTGCTTCTAATGCGTGTGCACGTGTATATATAAATTTATGATTGTGTTTATATATGTGTGCAAAACAAACATCGAATAATTAAAAAATAATATTAATAAACACACTATGAACATATTTTAAATATATACATAATAATATATTTTTATCTAATATATAGCCATATATAGTTTTAATAATATATATTAATTTAATGATAATAAGGTTTAACATTAGAATATTCTTGAAATAATAAAAATTAATTGAGAAAATCCCATTAATATATACAAATGTAGATCAAGTACTAAAATTAATTAACTAAATTAATTATGATAATCATGTTTAATATTGGAATATTCTTGAATAATAAGAAATAATAAAGAATATCCCATTAATATAAAGAAGATTAATTACTCAAGTAATTAAGAAAATGATATTAATATACACACTATGAACATATTTTAAATTATACATAATAATAATGATTTTATCTAATATATAGTCATATATAGTTTTAATAATATATATTAATTTAATATTGATAATAAGGTTTAACATAGAATATTCTTGAAATAATAACAAATTAATTGAGAAAATCCCATTAATATATACAAATGTAGAATAATTACTGAGATAATTAAGAATAAGACTAATTTAATTATGATAATCAGGTTTAATATTGGAATATTCTTTGAATATTAAGAAAATAATAAAGAATATCCCATTAATAGTAGGAAATGTAAATTAATTACTCGAGTAATTAAGAAAATAATAATAATAAACAGACTATGAATATATTTTAAATGATACATAATAATATATCAATTTATTTATTGTATTAGTGTATATATATATATATATAAACTTAATAATATATACTTGAATATTAAGAATGTAGAATAATTAAAAATTTCGTAATATTAAACAGCTTGAAGCACTTGAATGACATTAAATGCAATTTTAAAACACTCATTGGAATTGGAGAGTATATATGTCAGACTGTCGGTTATTTGTTTCAACTCATCTTAAATTTTCTTTTCTGTTATTTCAAAAATTTTGAATTTCTGACATAAGTATTGTCAGTCTGACATGTAAATTTGAAAATACATTTAATTTCCCACTCAAATTCAGATCTGGTTCTTTCTCCGGCAAGGGTTTCTTCTTTATTTTTCACTCTTCAGATTTTCTTTTTCTTCTTAGTGATCAGCTCAGGAGCGACATTAAATTGGGTGCGCTATTGTTTATAGGAAAGCACGGCGCCTTCAGTGCTGTTTACAAGTAAGTATTATAAACAAATTTAGATATATTTATAAAGATTCACTCTCTTACATTCTCTCTTAAATTTTAGAATTTAGGGATTTAGGAATGCATTAGGATTACAATATATTCTGTTAGGGATTTATCCCGTTTAAATATACTTTTAACTTAATATTCTCGGTTAGCCGGGGCGGCGGGATTAATCCGGCCTTTTTTTTCGCCTCTTTGAAGAGGTGGCGGGATTAATCCCGCCACCATCTCTTTCATAGCTATGGCAGAATTAGTTCGGGCAATGCTTCTCCGCCTTTAAAAAGAGCGGCGGATTAATCCCGCCGATAACTCTCTCAACTGATAATGTTACTTGAATTTATTAGAAAGAGTTGTCCGGGATTAATCTCGCCAACCATTTTAGGAGGCAGAGAAGGGGTGGCGGGATTAATCTCGCCACACTTCCCTGTTTTAAATATTTGTGGGCAGATTCATCCCGAATCTCTTTGAAATCATAGTTTCGGAGAGAGTTGTGGGCGGGATTAATCCCGCCGCTTATTCCCCGTCGTCAGAGTTGTGGGCGGGATTAATCCCGCCTATTCTCCGTCGTCAGTGTTGTGGGCGGGATTAATCCCGCCCCCTCTTCCTCGTCGGAGGATTTGCGGCGGGATTAATCGCCGACTCTCCGACGAGGAAGATCCGGCGGCGGGATTAATCCCGCCGGTACTTCCTCTTCGGAGGGAGTCCGCGGCGGGATTAATCCCGCCGCTCTCCGTCGAGGGAGCCGCGGCGGATTAATCCCGCCGCTCTTCCTCGTCGGAGGGAGTCGGCGGGATTAATCCCGCCACTCTCTCCGAGGGAGACGCGGCGGGATTAATCCCCTCTCTCCGCGGGGAGTCGGCGGGGGATTAATCCCGCCGACTCTAGGGGTAGAGTCGGCGGGATTAATCCCGTTCCTCATCGGAGGGAGTCTGGGCGGGATTAATCCCGCCCATCAGTTTATTAATAAAGCATGAGATATTATTTATATATAATTATGTATTATTGCACATGCATATTATTAAGCAACGCAGTTATGATTTCTTAAATATTGCATAAACAGATATCATAAATAACACAATTATTTATGTGCAGGACAATATGTATAATACTGGAGATAAAGTATGTCTTCTTCGGAACAACGAGATAGTTGGCACTGGAACTGTGGAAGTTCGAGATGATAATGCATGTCACAATATTGCCCAAGGATCTTGTGTGTACGTATGGGTGAACACCATTTTCAAGCATGTTGAGGTTCCTGGAATGGAATTTGAGGAGGGTTCTCCTGTATTGTGGAATTTGGATGAAGTCAAGGCTGACACAGAATATACAGAGTCACAAACAAACAGTAGCACGAGTTTTCCAGATGATGGCTTGCCTGCTGTGATGGATGAGGTGATTCTCTTTCTTCATGAGATTGAGGTTGGGAGAGGCATCATCACAGCTATAAATCCAATGGAAGCAGTGTCAGAAGAGAAACTAGGGTCCGACTTCGTGGGTGTAGTTGTGACAGAGGTTTCACCTAATGGCACTTTGCATCCTGGATCCCTCGTGAGGTGGCGAACATCTGAATTAAGACGGCAAGATGGTTCAACATATTCTGGGTTGGATTTCAATAATAACAACCCGGAAGAACAACTCATATTTGAAGAGGTTCCTTGCATTGGTCCTATTGTAAGAAAAAGGCGATTCATGGGTTGCAGATCTTCCCCTGCAAGTTTCAGCAAGGGTGAAGATGGATCCTACATCTTCCGAAAGTGTTACGAGCATTTCCACGATTGACTGCTGCAAGAAGAAGTGTTGTCAGATGGCAGACCGGAATGAAATTACCCAATGTAGACATGTCTTTCGTACGCTCACCCAAAAGCAAAGGCATGAGTTTGTATATGCTGCACTAACTGGGTGTATTGATGGAATGGCTCGGACACAGGTTATCAGAGTACATCCATGGTATTTAATAAGGTGGCCATCTGCTTCAAAGCTTGGTACAGTATATACGGGATCCCAAAGACCACGTTCTACCGTCGGAGGGATGAGTGGTTAGATGGAGCGCGAACCTCAGTACATGGGAACACTGGCTTGGTCAAAACCCGCTCTCACATTATGGCAGCCATAGAGATACTCAAGGCTTTTGTGGAAGCAAATGCAGACAGGATGCCTCACAAATGCCGAACCACAAATGCAGGGGTCAGGGAAAATCTCAAGGTTTTGCCTTCGATCTACACTCAATTGAAGCTGTGTGAACATGTGAACAAGTGCCTCAGCTTGATGGGGCTGCAAGCAATCTGCACTGGTACCTTCAACAACATATGGAATACTCATTTTAAGGATGTGGAGATTGCAAAACACTCTAGCTTTTCCAAGTGTGACACTTGTACATCATTGAAGGCTGCAGAGGCTTGTGCAAAAACCTTGGTGGAGATCACTGCCATTCAAAAGAAGATGGAGGCCCACATGATTGCACAACAAACTTGCCGGTCTCAGTACTATGCACACCGCATGCTTTCTGTGTCACGCCCATCAGAGTACCTGTGCTTGATCCATGACAAGATGGATCATTCAAAGACCAGCATTCCAAAGCTCGTTGCAACACCAAAGTGCCTTGGAAATGTCATGAAACTTCCGATTTCATTGACAGGTGTGCTAACACATGGACACGGTTGTGTCATATGGACACTTTTCACTTCCACATTGGTCTAGCGACTCCAATTTCACTATTGGGTCGTTGGCCATGTGTTTCAGAAACCTTGAAGCCCACTCACAGACAAGTCCTATCAGTGATCTCAAAGTGAAGAAACAACACCTTCAACCTTTACATAATGCTCTCATGAACACGTCTGCACTTGAGGCTACTTGGGAATATGAGAGGCATTGTCAGCAACCTGCACAAAAAACAGATGGCCCTGTTGAGAGTTCAGGTTCAGTGGAGGGATCTAGCTCAAATAGTGTACATGTGTCCTCAACATCAAATAAGCTTCCTCGTCATTTGCTTTTACAGATGGATAATTGTGCAGGCGAGAACAAAAATAGGTAAATCATTTTACTTAAGGGTTTCTCAAGCTCATACTTACTTTTATTTTCTAGATATGTGCTAGCATACTTGTCAATGCTTGTTGCCAAAGGTGTGTTTGAAACAATCACGCTCAGTTTTCTTATGGTTGGTCACACTCATGAAGATATTGATGCGTTCTTCAGCAAGGTCTCCAACTCTACAAAAAGGACAAGTGCACTTACCTTACCGCATATGATGAATCTTTTTGAAAATTGCATCTCCAAAAAAAGTTGTGCTTTGCTTGTGACTGAGGTGCCAGACTTCAAAAAATTTCTCAAGGAGTATATAAAAAGGGGAGTGATTCTTTAGTTGGTCACCTTGTGCCGCTACAATTCTTTTTCTCCATACGAGATGGTATACCTATTATGCAGTACAAGTTACGGCCATCAGAGCAGGAGTGGTTACCGAAAGAGGGGTTAATGCTCTTCAAAAGTGGAGAGAATGGAAAGCCACTTCTCCCAGAAGGACAACCAGACCCTATTCCATTGAGTGCCCAGCTCAAGGAACAAGAGGTTATTATTGATGGCATCAAAAAATATGTGGCATGGGTTCAAAAATCGATGCCAAAGAATTCTGATAAGGCAACTGGTTACTCAGAACTATATAAGCATGTGGTTGACTATTGGGAGACTGTTGTTCGAGAGTTGGAAGGGCCTACTGTCACAAGTACAGAATTGCAACACCCTTTTTGGCCTAAAACAAGGTGGCGAGAGGAGATTGAAATGACATCACTGAGCACAGACGACATAGAAGCCAGTAGTGATGTGGAAGTGCAAACCCCACACTTTGTTGGACAAAGGAACCAAAAACCTAAAGCATACTTTGATTGCTCAGGATCTTCAAAAACTAATGATGGTTCTCATTACTCCAGATGCGTCATATAATCAGCCTATTTGGATGGGTCAAATTATCGACACACCTGAAGTAATCACAAAAAATAGTATTGTTAAGGTTGCATGGTTCAAACCACAAAAAAGGCGACACGAGAAGGAGAGCGAAAGATATAATGGATGCCTAGAGAAAACATGGTCTCCCAATCAAAAAGACCCAGCATGTTTTATAAATGTTAAATCCATTCGATATGGGTGGATGTCAAGAAGCGTTGATAAAGTCACGATTAACAAAACTGCAAGGGAATGTATGTTTTCTGAAGCTTAAAGCAATTACAAAATTATAAAATATCATATATTTAATATTCATAATTATTATAAACTCTTTAATAATAGTACCAAATTGTTTACTTAACTATATAAATTTAAAAAATGATATGGAAGATTGACTATATTATTATAGGATTTTATATATATATTATTACTACTACAAATTTTTAATTAATAATGTTATATTTAAATATTAATATTTTAATAACAACATCAATATTTATATAATGTACCTCTTATGCTCTTCCTTAATTGTTATATTAGGCAATATATTATATAATTTAATACTTCTACTTTTATAATGTTATTAATTTTTGTTCAATGAATGCTATAATTTATTAAAGGGTAGAATACAAAATAGAATATTCTAAAGAATATTCTATTTTCAAACATATATTCTAAAGAATATTCCTTTAATATTAGAAAATGCTAATTAAATAGCTAAAATTGCTAATTATTAGGAAATGGGACTATAGCATGCTCATTTTAATTACACTTGCATAGATTAAGTAATACATAGAGATGTAACTCTTCTTCAAGATCACATTTAAGATTTATCAATTAAAAGTTAATCCAATTAGCATACAATATGCAAGTTGTAACTAAAATAGGCATGGGTATAGTCCCATTTCATAATAATTAGCAATTTTAGCTATCTAATTAGCATTTTGTAATATTAAAGGAATATTCTTTAAAATATATGTTTGAAAACAGAATTTTCTTTAGAGTATTATTATTTTGTAATCAACTCTTTAATAAATTAACATTCATTGAACAAAAATTAATAACATTATATAAAGTAGAAGGTATTAAATTATATAATATATTATATTTAAGATTGTATGGGCCTAATATAAAAATTAATGAAAAGCATAAGAGGTACATTATATAATATTGATGTTGTTATTAAATATTAATATTTAAATATAACATTATTAATTAAAAATTTGTACTAGTAAAAAATATATATATAATACAAAATCCTATAATAATATAGTCAATCTTCCATATTTTTTATAAATTTATATAGTTAAGTAAACAAATTGGTACTATTATTAAAGAGTTTATAATAATTATGAATTTTAAATATACGATTATTTATAATTTTGTAATTGCTTTAAGCTTCAGAAAACATACATTCTGTTGCAGTTTTTTTAATTGTGACTTTATCAACGCTTCTTGACATCCACCCATATCGCATATGATGGATTTAACATTTATAAACATGCTAGGTTTTTTTGAATTGGGAGAGATTCCATGTTTTCTAAGCATTCATTATATCTTTCGATCTCCTTATTGTGTCGCCTTTTTGTGGTTTGAACTATGTAACCTTAACCATATTATTTTTATGATTACTTCAGGTGTGTCGATAATTTTACTATCCAAATAGGCTGATTATATAACACATATGGAGTAATGAGAACCAATTAGTTTTGAAGATCCTTGTAGCAAAGTATACTTTAGGTTTTTGGTTCCTTTGTCCAACAAAGTGTGGGGTTTGCACTTCCACATCACTACTGGCTTTTATGTCATCTGTGCTTAGTGATGTCATTTCAATCTCCTCTCGCCACCTTGTTTTAGGCCAAAAAGGGTGTTGCAATTTTGTACTTGTGACATTAGACCCTTCTAACTCTCGAACAACAGTCTCCCAATAGTCGACCACATGCTTATACAGTTCTAAGTAACAATTGCCTTATCAAAATTCTTTGGCATCGATTTTTGAACCCATGCCACATATTTTTTGATACCATCAATAATAACCTCTTGTTCCTTGAGTTGGGCACTCATGGAATAGGGTTTGGTTGTCTTCTAGGAGAAGTGGCTTTCCATCCTCTCCACTTTTGAAGAGCATTAAGCCCTCTTTCGGTAAGCCTCCTGCTCTGATGGTTGTAACTTGTACTGCATAATAGGTATATCATCTCATATGGAAAAAAGAATTGTAGCGGCACAAGGTGACCAACTAAAGAATCACTCTCTTTCTTTTATATACTCCTTGAGAAATTTTTTGAAGTCTGGCACCTTAGTCAAGCAAAGCACAACTTTTTTTGGAGATGCAATTTTCAAAAAGATTCATCATATGCGATAAGGTAAGTGTACTTGCCCTTTTGTAGAGTTGGAGACCTTGCTGAAGAACGCATCAATATCTTCATGAGTGTGACCAACCATAAGGAAACTGAGCGTGATTGTCTCAAACAACCTTTGGCAACAAGCATTGACAAGTATGCTAGCACATATCTAGAAAATAAAAGTAAGTATGAGCTTGAGAAACCCTTAACTAAAATGATTTTACTTATTTTTTATTCTCGCCTGCACAATTATCTATCTGTAAAAGCAAATGACGAGGAAGCTTATTTGATGTTGAGGACATATGTACACTATTTGAGCTAGATCCCTCCACTGAACCAAACTCTCAACAGGGCCATCTGTTTTTTGTGCAGGCTGCTGACAATGCCTCTCATATTCCCAAGTAGCCTCAACAGACGTGTTCATGAGAGCATTATGTAAAGGTTGAAGGTGTTGTTTCTTCACTTTGAGATCACTGATAGGACTTGTTTGTGAGTGGGCTTCAAGGTTTCTGAAACACATGGCAACGACCCAATAGTGAAATTGGAGTCGCTAGACAATGTGGAAGTGAAAAGTGTCCATATGACTCACAACCGTGTCCATGTGTTAGCACACATGTCAATGAAATCGGAAGTTTCATGACATTTCCAAGGCACTTTGGTGTTGCAACGAGCTTTGGAATGCTGGTCTTTGAATGATCCATCTTGTCATGGATCAAGCACAAGGTACTCTGATGGGCGTGACACAGAAAGCATGCGGTGTGCATAGTACTGAGACCGGCAAGTTTGTTGTGCAATCATGTGGGCCTCCATCTTCTTTGAATGGCAGTGATCTCCACCAAGGTTTTTGCACAAGCCTCTGCAGCCTTCAATGATGTACAAGTGTCACACTTGGAAAAGCTAGAGTGTTTTGCAATCTCCACATCCTTAAAATGAGTATTCCATATGTTGTTGAAGGTACCAGTGCAGATTGCTTGCAGCCCCATCAAGCTGAGGCACTTGTTCACATGTTCACACAGCTTCAATTGAGTGTAGATGAAGGCAAAACCTTGAGATTTTCCCTGACCCCTGCATTTGTGGTTGGCATTTGTGAGGCATTGTCTGCATTTGCTTCCACAAAAGCCTTGAGTATCTCTATGGCTGCCATAATGTGAGAGCGGGTTTTGACCAAGCAAGTGTTCCCATGTACTGAGGTTCGCGCTCCATCTAGCCACTCATCCCTCCGATGGTAGAACGTGGTCTTTGGGATCCCATATATACTGTACCAAGCTTTGAAGCAGATGGCCACCTTATTAAATACCATGGATGTACTCTGATAACTGTGTCCGAGGCCATTCCATCAATACACCCAGTTAGTGCAGCATATACAAACTCATGCCTTTGCTTTTGGGTGAGCGTACGAAAGACATCTACATTGGGTAATTTCATTCCGGTCTGCCATCTGACAACACTTCTTCTTGTAACAATCAATCATGGAAATGCTCGTAACACTTTCGGAAGATGTAGGATCCATCTTGACCCTCTTGCTGAACTTGCAGGGGAAGATCTGCAACCCATGAATCGCCTTTTTCTTACAATAGGACCAATACAAAGAACCTTTTCAAATATGAGTTGTTCTTCCGGGTTGTTATTATTGAAATCCAACCCAAAATATGTTGAACCATCTTACCGTCTTTAATTCAGATGTTCGCCACCTCACGAGAGATCCAGGATGCAATGTGCCATTAAGTGAAACCTCTGTCACAACTACACCCACGAAGTCGGACCCTAGTTTCTCTTTTGACACTGCTTCCATTGGATTTATAGCTGTGATGATGCCTCTCCCAACCTCAATGTCATGAAGAAAGAGAATTACTTCATCCTCACAACAGGCAAGCCATCATATGGTGAACTCATGCTATTATTTGTTTGTGACTCTGCATATTCTATGTCAGCCTTGACTTCATCCAAATTTCATAATACAGGAGAACCCTCCTCAAATTCCATTCTCGGAACTTCAACATGCTTGTAAATGGTGTTCACCCATACGTACACACAAGATCCTTGGGCAATATTGTGACATGATGCATTATCATCCACAGTTCTAGTGCCAATTATCTTGTTGTTCCAAAGAAGACATACTTTATTTTTAGTATTAAACATATTGTCCTGCACATAAATAATTGTGTTATTTATGATATCTGTTTATACAATATTTTTTAAAGAAATATGAACTGCGGTTGCTTAATAATATGCATGTGTAATAATACATATTTATATAGGGATAATATCTCATGCTTGATTAATACAACTGATGGGCGGGATTAATCCCGCCCACAACTGCCTCTGACGAGGAATGGTGGGCGGGATTAATCCCGCTGCCAACTTTACCCCTTCGGAGAGAGTCAGCGGGATTAATCCCGTCGCCGATTCCCTTCGGCGAGGAAGAATCAGTAGGATTAATCCCACCGCCGGATCTTCCTCGTCGGAGAGAGGCGATGGGATTAATCCCGTTGCAGACTCCCTCTAATGAGGAAGAGGTGGCAAGATTAATCCTGCTGCACTCCCTCCGATGAGGAAAGGCAGCGGGATTAATCCTGCCGCCAGATCTTCCTCATCGGAGAGAGGCAGCGAGATTAATTCCAGTGTGGACTCCCTCCGACATGGAAGAGGCGGCATGATTAATCCCGCCGCAACACCCTTCCACGAGGAAGAGTTGGCAGGATTAATCTCGCCCACAACTCTCACGACGGGGAATAGGTGGTGGGATTAATCCCGCCCACAACTCTTTCCGAAGCTATGATTTCAAAAAGATCTCGAGGGGGTGGCAGGATTAATCCTGCCAATGCTTTTCTGCATCCAAAACTGATCGGTAGAATAATCCTGCTCAAATCTTTAAAATAAGGATGTGATGGTGAGATTAATCCCCCGACAAACTCTTTCTAATAAATTCAGGTAACTCTTTATCAATTGAGAGAATTATCGGTGGAATTAATCTTGTTGCTCTTTTTCAGAGGCGAAGAAGCATTGCCCTGACTAATTTTGCCATGGCTATTAAAGAGATGGTGGCAGGATTAATCCTGCCGCCCCGGCTAACCGAGAATATTAAGTTAGAAGAATGTTTAAACGAGATAAATCCCTAACGGAATATAATGTAATCCTAATGCATTCCTAAACCCCTAAATTTTAATTTTAAGAGAGAATGTAGTGTCAGAGTTTTAACCTGAAGGGCCAACACGTGGCAACACATGGCTGCCAAGTGGCATTCGGCGTCATCACCTTGTGTGAGCAACGCTAAGTCTTCCAAGATAACCCTAAGAATCTGACTCAGAGGCCCAATTAGGCAGAAGAGTGAGAGTCTTACCCTAAGTCCCCTAGAATAACCATCCCCTGAACCCTAGAGGATAACCCAAGTAGACTTTTAGGATCCTTCCTAGTAGACCTAGGCAGGCTCATGCCCTAACCCCACAAAGGAGATGTGTCTTAAACATACCCCCGTGATAGAGCCAAGGCATCGTCACTTACCCCTTGAGGAATCACCCTCATTCGGAAGTACAACCCCTTTAGGGCGACAAGGGGTACCCTGAACCAACTAACCCTTAAGGGTTTGAGTGGCCAAGTCATACCCTAGACCACAGCTAATACTTAGTGAGGACACGAGTGTGCGCCTTAGGCGAACACGAGTGCTCTGCTAAGCAAACTCCCTAAGGCTAAGTTTGGATAACCCTAAGTACATGACCTTGCGAGTGTTTCACGAAAAGGCTTCTGTTAACAAGCTTAGGTTGTTCAACCCCTAGATTCCAAGGAGAACACTCCCCTAGCCAAGTGTGCCTAAGCACACCTAGTTACGAGACCTAACCTCCCTTGAGCAAATGCCCAAGGCTTAGCACCCTAGTGCAAGCACAAGCATATCTGTTTGCTAGAGTATCCAACCCCTTGACGACAAGCCCATGACACAACCTTAAAGGCGTGCCTCAGGCGTTGTATCGTGTGTGTCTAGCCCAATGCCACATCTCCATGTGACACTGCCTTCCATGATGTGGGCTATCATGCCAACCCTTAGATTCGAGAGTTGCACCAAGTGCCACAAACGTGGCTCCTAAATGCCAACTCTAGAACCCCTCAGTGAACCCTCAGGAACTAGGCAATGTGAACCTGTCAAATAAGATTCCACGCCCACAATTGGACAAGGACACGGATGTGACTTGCTTGGCCGTGAGTGCTACACTAGCTTGACGTGGAGGAGGTTGGAGACAAGCCTCAACTCTACCTCTTGAAATGTGCATCCGACAAGACCTCCCATGCATGGATTTGCCAAATTAAGGGTAAGCTACCCCGAAGGTGGGACGTACCCCTGTCGTTTGGAAGTTAGGGCGGCACAACAGGGGTTGTGCCTTGACGACACAAGCTAGAGCTTGCACCGGGAAGAGTAACGAGCTCATCATGAACCAGGAACCCTCACTCCTACATACTCTACCTTATTTATGTGACGGAGCCCCCCCCCCTCTTTCCTGTATGTGTAAGTGGGCTGGCACTAATTAGCTAGCCCCTTATTAAGTTAATGAGAGAGTGTTTAACTTAGCCTAACTCTAACCCTAAACCCTACCCAAGGGGTGGGGGTTTTTAGGGCATGGGTTAGGGTAACCCTAGGGTTAGGTCAACCCTAGGGGTGTTCCTAACCCTATTTAACATGCCAACTCATCTTACTAGGACGTCAAAATCGGGGGTGGGTTTTCTAGAAGGTAAGTGCTACCTTTGCTTAGAGTTTCTCGCGACATTAAAGATAGCCGGCCGGACTACCCCTAAACACCTAAGTGCACTAAGCGGGCTGTTTTTCACTACATTAGGGTCCGTCAACATAGTACAGTAGGTAACAAAATCAACGTCCAAAGTAAAGGGTCGAGTCATAGTAAAAACTATGACACACTCCCCGCCTTTGAAAATGTCAACGTCCTCGTTGACGTCCAACTCCAAGACTAGATAATGTTAAAAAATTAACCAAAACTAACATATCACTCTATGTGAGTCAGCCAAAAGTTCACATAAGTTTTATTACCCCCCTTGCATTACGCGAACCAAGTACTTCAGAACCGTCGTTCACTGAATTGTAAACCCAGCTGCCGGAGGCACCACCTGACATGAAGTCACTTGGAGACCTTTTGCACGTCTGCAAAGTCTGTCACCGACGCACACAACACTGGTTAATTTCTTTACTTAACTAGAATTTATATTTGGAGGCCTCTAGTTAGTGTTGTTGCCGGCCCCTTGGTTAATAAAAATAAAGACTTGCTTTATTCCTTTATATCAAACGCTGTTGACGACCCTTACTGTCTTAGCACACAACAAGCACTTTGACGTCCATCTTAAGTGCTTAACCAAACGCCTTTCGTTTCTTTGATTTCTCAATGGTTCCACATTTCCATATGTTACGATATTATAGCTTCACATTTTGCATCCCTCAGTGTTTCTCATTACCCCTTTACATAAGGGTCTGCTACTATACCTATCCCCCATTAGTATATAGTTACGCCAAACTAGGTATGAGACTTTTATTGGAACCAAGCTCTTTTTCCGATGCTAGAGTATTGCTCTTGAAACCCTAATCTTTGTAGACATGTTAATCTAGCCAGAGGTGATAACAGAGGTGCATGGCTGTACACATGTATACAACAAGGTCATGCCAACTTGAAATTAGCCCATCCACTTGATGTGTCATTAATATAACTTCATTCCCAATGGAAATTAAATTCAGGTCAAATCTACTACCAAGTGTTATAGCACTAATATTCGTCCTTCGCAACCAACTTTGTATTCTTTCATAACACCGACCAGTTCAGGGACCAGATAAGTTAACATATCTTTCTCACAAACCAATGTGGAAACTAGGAAATTCAACCCATCTCTAGTGCCTCAATTGACGACCTTTAAATAACACATATTTTATTTGTCACTCTCATTGTACTCTTTCCCCAAAGAGCACATTATACTAGATGCCGTTCAATACTTCCTAACTCTTTATCTCACTAAGTTTCAAAATACTAAATTTCAAAACTTAGTTTCTACAATAAGAGTCTCCCTGAACTCAGAATACTGCATGCCTTCATAACATTATACTCATGTCCATCTCTCAAACTGATTATGTAATGTTTTTCAACACTATACCAAAGTATAGCATTTCACTAATTAGAGCAATTAGTGTTTTGATAAACATCTTTTAAACTTTCTTATTCTATAGACAGTTGCAATTTCGATATTGATACTCTCGAATGGATAATGATTGTTTTAACGCTCAAATCTAAGCTTACCAATTAGTTATTATACTAGTGGATATAAACTTATAATCATATCAATATATTGAAATGCTATAACTATAATATAGACATAATCTTAATTTACATGAACTAACTTCAGTTTTGAAATGGAAATATAATGTCACAACAGTATTCCGAAGAATTGTTCAGAGACTAAGAGGAATTATGAACTAGTGCCTGGTTCATCTAACTGATTTAGTAAGATATACTTTCACATAAATGTTATCATAACACTAAAGTGTCATATTAACTTCATGTTTCAATTATATTTCATAATTCAACAGGTTTCCCAAACATGAATAAGATATTTAGTTCAACATGTTGAATTAAGATACAGTATCCATTAACACCTAGTAATTTATAAAGTACCATATTACCCCTCAAGCAATGTATTGAGAAACGCCTCATTTCTTAACTAACTTGAAAACATGTTTCAAGTTATAGCATTAAGGTAGTGCCTTACAAAAGTGTTAAACTCAAGTTTGCTTGAATCTTTATATTGTATGATTATGGCCACCTCATATGATCATAACCAAGTTCCGATATTGAGCGCTCCAAACTCAATATTAAATAGATACCATATTTTACTTTGACAAGTCATTTATAATCAATCTTAAAAGACTGTCATAAATACTTTTAAAGTTTAAGATATGAATATTTCAATGAAATGAAGTGATATGAAACCTCATATTTTCAAACTGGATATTGGACCATACGTTAGGAACCTTGAACTACGATCATCAAGAAGGGACACCATCTTCTTGAATAAAAGCAAGAGGAATAAAAGAAAGATGAAAAAGAGTCAAACAAGGGAGAGACTTTTCAAAGTCACACTTGGCATGAGCCAATCCATATCAAGAATGAGGTCAAAAGCTTCACTCAGCACCACCTGCAAGGATTGAAGCTCAAGCTCATCACCGTTTACAAACAGCTATGTCATTCTCATCTTGCAAAGAAGCATTGAGTGTGTCCATTGTCATAAAGAATAAAAACTGGCTCCACTACATGACGCAAATGAAGATGACAACGTGTATCAACAGACTAAGGAATAAAGAACAACCTCGAGCCTATATCGACCAACACTAAAAGGAGAACATAACGTGTCGTTTTATGAGCATGATGTGTCACATTATCAAATTGAGCTTGAAAAGTGAAGATAGGATCAATTGGTGCCTAGTGAACTCCTTGACAATACTCCCTCTTCTACTCATGCAACTCTTCGTTTCCTGGAAGATCAATCGTATCAAGACCTTTCACTACATCAGTGCCAACCGGACGTTGTTGACACTAAGGCGGATGCCAATTAGGGAAATGTCAATAGCATCGATATGCATGTCCAGCCTCGTCACATGCCCAACAACGGATTGCATGTCCACGTCCATAGCCTCAACCTTGTCCTAGTACATGAATAACAATAGCATCAACCTCCATTAGAGCAGGACCATCCTCAACGTGAAGTGGAATTAAAGCACGCGAAGCTACAAGTGGGAGAGGTGTTGTCTCATATCGTTGTGCCAACCAAAGAGCATTGTTAAGGGTCGTTGGAACCAGTGCATGCACAAGCCCCACAAGATTTTGACAAAGTGCTGGCCACAACGTGCCTAACTTGATTTGCTCCGACATGTGAGGCCCTGCACAAAGCAAGAGGCTTCAAAACCAAATTGCATTACCAATTCATACAGCTCCTAACGAATGCGATGCACTTGTTGGAAAGCATTGTCACAGTCATCAACATGCGCAAACACACGTTTGAAGACCATTGAAAGAGTACTCCAATTCCCACAAGTCCAAACCATTGTACCACTGCAATGCAGTCCCTTAAAGACAAGTAGGAAACTCACGGAAACATCAAGCATTGTCCCAGGAATGATATGTTGCAACCACCATGAAGTGATCAAACCAATGGTACACACCATCCTAGAATTCCATGAAAAAAATCTGGTGGGATTGGAGGATTCACAGAAGGAGCAGGAGAAGTAGCACATGTTGTGAATGTCATCATCAACTGAGTCTAATTGTTTAGTTGCACCCGCATAAGATCGAGTAATTGCATGAGCAGCTGCTCTACATATTAGAAAGGATTTGCATGTTGCGTAGACATGGATGAAAAGAAGAGAGAACAAAGCAAGATCTATAAGAAAGGCACAATTCTAAGTGCTTTGTAGGGACAATTAAAGACATTGCTCACATTGCCTTTTCTTTTGTTGGCACCTATTCCCTCTTAATGTTAATATATAATTTAAATAAATATAAATGGTGGAGTATTTATTTTCATGGGAGATAATTTTAATACATAATTTAAATAAATACGCACAAAGATGTTAAATAAAATCTTAAATAGAGAATATTATTATGTATTTTAATTTTTTATGATTAATATTTTTATTACTACGTTTTTTTATGATTACTATTTAAAAATGTTTAATGTTGAAACCAATTATATTTTATATATAGAATATTGTTAACATATTTTAATTATCATTTTAATTTGTGCACAACTTCTCTCACGTGTCATAAACGCAAAAGTCATATATACTATACGAATATATATTTTAATTATATATAAGTGTTTAATGTTAAAATACTTGTTATTTATATAGGGGATAAAGTGTTATGAATTATGTTCTTTATAGTGCATCTTTGTTATTTTTAATGGAAAGTTTGATAATTGGAAGGAAAGAATATTTCTTTTATTCAGATGATGTATCATTGTACTTTTATTTATATATACACAAGTGTTTATTTAGAATAGTAAAGTACAAATAAGACGTTGTAACGGATTTATTTAAATTATAATAAGTAAGAGGTTGTTGTTGATGCACTATAAAGCCAAATGTTGAATAATTATAAAAAAAATATAATTGAAAGAGTTATCACAGCATTTCACATGTTGTTTGGATGATGAAAGCACCCTCAAACAAAAAATCGTCATGGAATGGTAAAACTAGAATAATTAATAATTTAATGACTATTAAAATTACTAATTAAACACAATTAATGAAATTTAAACATATTGGAAATCCGAAATAAGTATATTAACATGTTTTTTGATAAGAATATTCTTAAATATTGATTTTTTGGATTATACAATTTTTTCAAGAAAATCCCATCAGCCTAAATGCTCAATTCGACATATATATATACAGTATTCAATAATGTAAATGATATTCAACAATGATATTAATATTTAATATATAATTTTCGTCAAAACTCTTGTTGGTCAAACTTTATATGCCAATTATATGAATAAATTTAAATATTAAAAAGAATTAACTGGTTTTCTATCTTTATATGACAAAGTCTACAGTGGCAACCATAATCTGGTTAAGTATTGCCTTTTATAAATTGTTTTCCACGAGCATTTTATATATGTCTAACTGTTTTTGAAGAAGTATAGTTCAAAGTTGATTATTTTACAAGACTTTTGTGAAAAAAGTTGTAGGCACACTTTGTACATTGACACGTGATATAGTTTGTAAATTAACATGCTTAAAGATTAATTTACAAACCTAGTTAAAACCCCATGTCTCTTCTTCTTCTAATCTAGGTGAGGATTTAAAATACCATTTTACTAAATGTATTATTCCTTGTATTTTTGAATCAGAGATACCTCATTACTATTAGTGGGTTCTTTTATTATGGCTTATTCATGGGTTTTTTAAAATTATTAACACAAGTGGTTTAATCAATTGTAACTCTGATTGCTACTTAATTTAAAATGAACTAGATTACGTAATGAAAACAAACTTTTTCAACACAGAGATATTAAATGAACGTATGTAAACATAAATACTTATACATTATACATTACCTTCACAAAGCCTTTCTAATATCTTGAGTTTGAGATACTCAATTGTTTATTCCCCACATTTAACTACCCACTCAATTGTTTACTAATTATTACTTAATTTGAAATAACTCAAACTAAAATAGATTACATAATGAAAACAAATTTATAAATTAACTTTTAACACAAAGATATTAAAACAATATACACAAACATAAATACTTATATATTATACATTACCTTCACTATTAAATTACAAAGCCTTTTAATATCTTGAGTTTTAGATACATTCTCTATATTTAAGTACTTACTCAATTTTTATTTCATATTTAAATATAATTCTACTCAATTTCTTACTCCATATTCAAGTATAAATCTTTATTCACAAGTAAATCACATAACTTTTCTTTGTTATCCATCTTGTTCATTTTAAGTTTATATACATAATATATTAACATTAAAGAATCACAAATGAACTATAAATTTTCATTTGAATATATACTTTATACTTTCTAACTTACATTTTGGACAAAGAGATACAATTAATTATTTATGAGTAAATATGAACACAAGGATAATAAAAATAACATTAACTCATTCATAAATTACATTATTGTTTGAAAGCATATATATAAGTTAGTGATAACCTAGACTCTGTTTTAATCGAGAAAATCATAGTTGTACTTACTTTAATAAATAGACTTTAATAAGTATCTTACCTTTTTAAGTTGGTAAACTCATAATTTCTTAGACAATACAGAGTTTAACTATTTTTATACACGTATATTTTTTAAATTAATATAAATTAATCAATAATAATATATGATTACTTCTTAATGATCCATCGTATTTCATCATATGTTAGAAAAATATAAAGTATATAAAAAATTATATATACATCTTAATGAATTCAAATAAAATATTATAATTTATTTTTATGATTCTTTAATATTAATATATTATGTATATGAAATTTAAAGTTAATAAGATACATAACAGGGTAAAGATATTTAATTTACTTGTGAATGATGAGTCATACTTGAATAAAGAAAGAACAATTGGGTTCAAATAAGACAAAACGATAGGTATGCATGATTGTCTACTGATATCTTCATTAGTATACCACATTATCTTCATTAGTATACCACATTAAATGTTAATCTAGTTCACTCACAAAAAAAAATGTATTCATAAGAGACTTTAAAGAAAAAGAAACACAATAAAGTTGCATATAAATTTCACTTTAACAATATTAACGAAAGAACTTAAAAGACAATATAAATCACAATAAAACTGTTTAAGGAATGTGGAAGAAGTTTTAGAACAATTTCGACTTAAACTTATTAGACTCATACTTGACAATCATAAGGATAATCCTAATTAAACATTGATCCGTGTATATACAAATCATCATAAAACTGTTTAGAGAATGTAGTTTAACATAAGAGAAGTTTTACAACAATTTGGATTCAAACTTAATAATTCAGATAAGGATGACCCTAATTAAACATTGATCTTTATGCACGAAAATCAATATTTATTTGGGAACATACTCAGTATAACTCCAGATTATTATTAAACCTTTAACACGTTAAATACCAATTATAAGACTTGTATTTGATAACTTAGGATATGAAAAAGATAAGAATGTTTCAGCAGGATAGAGGCAAAAAGTTTTCAACAGGATGAATCTTGTCGGTTGCCAGGAATATGTTGTATAGCATAAATTAAAATAAATTAAGAGAATTTATAAAGTTTAATAATATTTGATGTCAATATTGTGCAAATTTTAATAATATTTTGATGTCAATTGTAAAATGATATAGTGAAATTTATGTGCTTATCAAATTCATCTGCACCACTCGAAATATAAACATGTATATAATAATAGTACACACTCTTTCCAATTTTAAAATGAAATATAATGTATATGTTGTGTATTAAAACCTTGTGGACTCAATATTTTATAATAACAATATATATTTAATCTATTTCTAAATAGACAAGAATCTATGTGTTGACTTAATATACAATGAGGTCTTAAAAGATAAATTTTAAAAGCATTATAGTAATTAAAATACAACTTACTAGAGTTTTTTGTTTGCTAACTTTGTATATATAATATTTATGAGAAAAACAAATCTACTAATTATTAAAAATAAAAGTCAAATTTCTTGTTTATTAAGGTTTTTTAAAAGTAAGTCTTACCCTCTTCAAAATCTCTTTATAATGCGTGTAAACATTCTGTTAGCTATGGTGTCCCATCTAATAATCACCTCCACCTCCATGAGTGATTTGTTATTGTTTTCAAGCCATTTTAATCATCTTTTCATTGTTCTTGTATATCCGGACGTTGACACATCGAATATAAGCTTTCTCACTTGCAAATTTATCCAACCTTCTCTAATGAACTCATTCCCTTCCCATGCCACATGAAAATGCAATGTATCCACTTGAACATTATGTAGAACCTTAAACATTTCCATTAGGCATCCGTCCTTGGTAAGCTCCAAAACTAAAATGCTTTTTAATTTCGGAGTCACAAGTTTCATCCTCGAGTCAATCTTGACCATTCCCAAGTGTAAAAGGTCCTAGCATTAATTATTACAAAGTTGTAATAAGAAATGCTATGAAAATTTAAAGATTGGACACATGCTAAGTTGATTTCCATTATACTTTCATGGCTAAAGGAGCCACTTATCTCGAGCATTTTCAAATGTGGAGATGCAATATTGATGTGGGACAGTGAAATGTCTAGTAACTTCAAACTAACAAGTTTGTTACAAATTGCACGAGTAGCTTCATCATTCTCTGGCAACCAAGCATACTTCCCCATGAATTTTGATGAGACTTTCTAAACACTTACACTTGAGTAATGACATCGTGCTCAATCTGAATCACCTCTACCTTTGATTTGAATGGATTGAATAGTAGTACCATGCTTTTGTGCATTCATAATCACGATGCCACATGTTTATGTTAACCGTTCTTACTTGATTACTTACAAGTGCTTGCCAATTCTTGTAGACTGAACCCAATGTACATAATTTCCGATATTCAAACTTTGTTGCAAGCCCTAGAATGCAAGCAAGCACATCGTTTGCAAGGCAATTTAATACCTCTTCGGACCCATGATTTATGCTAGACATTGAAGTTTCACCTCCATATTCATATGCATCCACCATTTGCTCAATACCAATAGATCTGTCTGAGGAATCCACTTCGACATTTGTAGTCATAACTGAGTGAATAATGACGATGAATTGCTAAATATTAATCAATGCACTACCAACTAATTTCTATAGATTAGCACCACCTAATTTCCCCTTGTTGATTTTACCAAAATCGCACCCCTAGACAACCCATGTAAAGATTGAATATAGGGTTAACCTAAGTCCTTGTCTTATCTTTATATACCCAACTATCATGTGAAAATGATGCATCACGCAAGGGATCCGACGGCTTATTCACCCAATTAAATAATTATATATATGCTTTAATAACCAAATTGCACTATTTATCTTGAATACCTGGAATTTGTTACATGACATACCTCGCCACATATACATTTAGGGCTTTCCGTTTGTGTCCGTTAGCACGGTGCGCTTGGATCCTGATTGTCTCATGGTATCGGAGCTCGGATAGCGCCATGGAAGGAAAGCCATCCATCCGCGAGTTTGATGGAGAAGGATTTGAGGGATTCAAGATCCATCTTGAATCCTTTCTCTTATTTCATGGGTTGTTGGGGATTGTAGATGGAACAGAGCCGTCGCCAGCTCCAGGTTCTACTGCTGCTGAGGTACGTGACTGGAATCTCCGGGATTCCAAGGCTAGAGGAAGTATTGCAATGTGCCTGTCCTCGAATGTATTATTTGCTGCTCCATCCATTCCCAAATCCACTGCAGCAGCACTTTGGAAATGGTTGAGCGACACCTATGGCATCAAGAGTGAAATGGATGTCTTCAACATCCATTCACAGCTAGATTCCTTGAGGCTAGAGGAAAATGGTAGTATCCAGACTCACATTGCCAAGCTCCAGGGATTTTTCACACAGCTTGCGGCTGCTGGGGCGAAGCATTGTCTCACGGATGAGCAGCAGAGGCTGCGACTCTACAAGTCCTTGCCGGCTAGTTGGAAGAATGCAGTTGAGAGCTTGCTTCTCCAACCAGGGATGACTTGGGCAGATGCCGTGAGGAGTCTTCGCAATATTGAAGCCATGCGAAGTGAGAGGGCGGAAATGCCACATGCTATGTATGCTTCACAGGCTCTTGGTGATGCCAAAGTGGCAAAAACGTATGCAGCAGCAAATGCCCAGAAAGGGCAAAATTCTGGGGCAGTAGCAAATGCCCAGAAAGGGCAAAATTTCAGGGTAGCAGCAAATGCCCAGAAAGGGCAAAATTCTAGGGCATTTGGGCGTGCCAAGGCCAGACTTGCTAAGAATCAGTGTGCTCGTTGCTTGGAGATGGGCCATTGGGCTCAAGATTGCACTGCTCCAAAGCCTGTCAAACGACCAATTGCTATGACGGCGAAAGCTAATCTACTCGAGAGCAATGGGACTGCTACAACAAATGAGGTTGACGAGGAACTCTACAACGCAGAGGCAGTTGTAGCACCGAGTAGGTGGCTTCTAGACTCTGGTTGTACTAATCTTATGGGCAATAAGAAAAGTCTTTTTGAGTGTTACCAACCGAACATTGAAAAGCATGCTGTTCATTTAGGTGATAATACCACCATCCCTGTGGAAGGCATCGGGCAATTTCGGCTCTCACTTGATCATGGGCGGACCATGACATTTGATGGTGCCATGCACGTCTCCACCTTGCGACGTAATTTAATGTCCATCGCCAAGATATGCGATCAAAGTGCAGTGGTAGTCTTTGATGCAAAGGGAGTCTCCTTGGTTGACTCTAGCGACTTTCACATGCTTGGTACACAGTTGCTTCGTGGGAAACGCATTGGGGACTTGTACGAGATTACTGCTGCCGACTCAGTTCAGGCCTTTCAAACTGTGGAGGCAGATTCTCGTGCAGAGCTCTGGCACAAGAGACTCGGTCATGTGAATTACCAATCTCTTCAACGAATGAAATCACAAGGCATAGTTACTGGATTGGATTTCCGACGTATCCCATCTACGTTTTGTGAAGCTTGTGTTTTAGGCAAGCATCACCGCCGAAATTTCTCGCCGAGTAAGCATCGAGCGATTGGACTTTTGGACTTGGTCCATTCTGATCTTTGTGGTCCCATGGACGTGCCAAGCCATGATGGTGCGAAGTATTTCATCACATTCATTGATGACTATAGCCGTCGGACATGCATTCACTTCTTGATGCGCAAGAGCGATGCAGTTGTTGCGTTTCAAACATATAAGGCCTATGTTGAAAATCTCCTTGGCCGAAAGATAAAAGCTCTTCGAGTTGACGGTGGTGGTGAATACCTCAACAATGAGCTTCGGGGCATCTGTCGTGATGTAGGCATACGACTGCAAGCCACGGCTCGCTACACCCCCCAGCAAAATGGTGTTGCAGAAAGGAAGAATCGCACTCTTGTCAATGCTGCTCGTGCTTTGTTAGCTGATGGACATCTTGACAAGACGTTTTGGCAAGAGGCCATAGCCACAGCAATGCATGTCCAAAATCGCCTTGCTACGGCTGCTTTGGATGGAAAAACCCCTGAGGCATTTTGGACAGGGTCTACTCCTGATGTGTCTCACTTTCGAGTCTTCGGTTGTGCGGCATACGCACATACCCCTGATCAACTTCGGAAAAAACTGGATCCCAAAAGTAAAAAATTCATCTTCATAGGATATGCACAAGATGACACCATCGGGAGAAAAGCTTACAAGTTGTGGGATCTTGCATCTCATAAGGCTCTTGTTAGCACGGATGTCATGTTCAACGAAGATGACTTTCCCATGCGCACAGAGGCTCTTCAAGATCCTTCTTTCATTGATGAGACTCAACTTGTTCCTTTGATACCACTTATGGGAGATGGTCCACTCTTGCCTCCGCCTTTAGATCCTATTCATGAGTTACCACTAGAGATTCCACTGGGGAATCCTCCACTTCTAGACATGCCTGAACCAGTTGATGCTCAAATTGAGGATAGGCCTTCGACACCTCCACCACCTCGTCGACGTCGTGGCATGCCTGATCCGATGCCAATTCTTGATCAACCCCGGGAACGTCGACCTTCATTGAAAGTCCGAGAAAATATTGAAGTAGATGCTGCGGAGCTCGATGATTTTTGTGGTCTTGTTGATGCTGGCATCCCCATGACCTATGATGAGGCCGTCTCAGGGCCTGAGGCTCCATATTGGATGGAAGCCATTGCGGAAGAAGTTGCTTCCATTCGGGTTAACGGCACCTATGTTCAAGTGGATTCAGCACCACCGGGACGACGTGTTTTGGATCCAAAATGGATCTTTTCCAAAAAGTATGGAAAAGATGGTCAAGTGGTACGTTATAAGGCACGGTTAGTTGTTCGCGGATTTCGCCAAGTCCATGGCCTTGACTATGATGAAACATTCTCACCAGTTGTAAAAATGGCCAGCCTCCGTACCCTTTTTGCACTTGCGGCTGCTCGCAAATGGCAAGTCCACCATATGGATGTCAAGACAGCCTTCTTGAATGGGGATTTGCAAGAGGATATCTACATGCATATACCTCTTGGGTTTGAGGATGATGTTGCCTCTAGTGGCACTATATGGCAATTGCGGAAAGCTTTGTATGGCTTAAAACAAAGCTCCCGTGTTTGGTACCAAAAATTTGATGCTACCTTACGTGCTCAAGGCTTTTCTCGCTGCCATGCTGATCCCAATGTGTATGTGAAAGGCCATGCCAAGAGCATGCTCATCGTGGCCCTCTATGTTGATGATTTGCTCATCATGGGTGATGACACTGATGCCATTGCTGCTCTAAAAGTTTCTCTTAGCCAGCAATTCCAGATGAAGGACCTTGGCCAAGTTTCTTACTTTCTTGGCTTTGAGGTCACACATGATCCCAAGTCTGGTAGCTACATGCTTAGCCAACAACGTAAGGTCGAAGTCTTGCTGGATCGGTTTGGTATGCGTGATTGCCACCCTGTCAAGACCCCAATGGTCGGTGCCATTGACCTCACAATTGAGCAACCCGGTGAGCCTCTACCTGCTGGGACTCCTTATCGGCATCTCATCGGTTGTCTCACATATTTGTCCCTAATGACTCGCCCCGACATCGCATATGCGACTATTGCCTTAAGTCAGTATAACACGTCACCAACCACCATGCATTGGCAAGCTGCCAAGCGTATCGTCAGATACCTTCGGGGCACTATGGATTGTGGCATTGCTTATTCGGGAGGTGATGCATCGTTGACATGCTACACAGATGCTAGCTTTGCCAACAACAAAGGTCATCGCTCAACTTCTGGCATTTGCCTTTCCTTCTCAGGAGGTGCCATTGCGTGGGCTTCTAAGCGACAATCTGTGGTGGCACTTTCTAGTGCAGAAGCTGAGTACATTGCACTCACTACTGGTAGCAGGGAAGTGGTTTGGGCTCGGGGGCTACTTGCTGAGCTGGGATGTCCACAAGCTGGCCCCACTCCTTCTTGGTGCGACAACTTGAGCAGCATTGCCATGTCCAAGAACCCCGTCCACCATGCTCGCTCGAAGCACATTGAAGTCCAATTCCACTACGTGCGTGAGCTAGTTGATGGTGGCACACTGGCCGTCCAACATCTTGGGACAAAGGACATGCCAGCTGACCTTCTCACCAAGCCATTGGGGCCACACCAGTTTCAACTCTTGCGCCACAGATTTGGGTTGGTAAGTGGCTTCGGTTTGGGGGGGAGTGTTACATGACATACCTCGCCACATATACATTTAGGGCTTTCCGTTTGTGTCCGTTAGCACGGTGCGCTTGGATCCTGATTGTCTCAGAATTGCCATGAGTTTAAACTTGTAACTTGCATATGTTTATCACACATGTGTACTTGCATGTGAAATGTTATAATACGACCATTGAACGATTAAGTAATGCATAAGATATGTAACTCTTTTTCAAGATCACATTTAAGATTTAATCAGTTAAAAAGTTAATCTAATTAATGCTTATATTCAATACATAGGTTTGTACATATGTGTGTATTCCATACATAGTAGGATGACATGACACGTGAAGTGTGGAACGGATTTCATATGCATGTTCATCTCATCATGCAGGAGCTCCAGCATACTAGAATGCCTTAAGCAGTTCTTGAGCCTAATCCCAACCTTGCATCTGTTGATGGCACTGTGAGAAGAACTTAACATTCCGAATTCACTTAAAAACGACAATATAATCTTGTTAACTTTGTTATGGATATATTGATTTATACAAGTGTTGAATTACCTTAATGAACAAGTGTTGAGCCAAGCATGGTAGTTAGAACCACTGCCCGTACTAGAGTACTCAAGTCAAATATGTCCTTTTGGGTGGAAAATTCCGGTTAGAAATTAGATTCTATAGGAATATATTTAGTAGCGGATCCTCTTTTACACTAGCACGACACGCCCAAAAAATTTCAAATTTGTTGAACAGGCAATAGACACTCAAATTTGTCGAAATACCAAGAAAACATCTCTTTTCGCATGGTTCTCAGTGATTAATGGTATTGATTTACAAATAAAAAACTTCGGCTCCTCGGTGCTTGCTTGAAATGTGAGTAATATGGTTTGCCCATGTATAACCTAGAGCCACCGATTACAATAAAAACTGTGTTCCTAAGAATTAAATGCTTCTCTCCATATTCAATTGCTCTAGTAAGTATGCTGAATGAGATTGGACAAGTACAAAATCTCAGTCCGGACTATAATACTTATTTGGTAATTAATAATTAAAATATGTTGTATAAGGACATAAGCATAAACTAAAATAATTAAGGCAGTAATTACTAGAGAATTCATAAATTTTTTGTTAAATTCTTGAATTTTAATAATAATTGATTTCAATTGTTAAATGATATGGTAGAATTATGTGCTTATCATATTCATCTATATTATGATGTATTTGAAATATAAACGTGAAAACCATATAATAGATAATTTATAAACAATAGGACCACCGTAATCCACAGAGATAATCTCTTTAACTTCAGTAAAAGCAGTAATTACTAGAGAATTCATAAATTTTGTTAAATTCTTGAATTTTAATAATAATTGATTTCAATTGTTAAATGATATGGTAGAATTATGTGAAAGAAATACAACATTAACATTAGTAACGAATGGAAACAATGGCAATACTCTCTCTTTAACTTCAGTAAAAGCAGTATTACTAGAGAATTCATAAATTTTGTTAAATTCTTGAATTTTAATAATAATTGATTTCAATTGTTAAATGATATGGTAGAATTATGTGAAAGAAATACAACATTAACATTAGTACGAATGGAAACAATGGCAATATTCTTGAATTTTAATAATAATTGATTTCAATTGTTAAATGATATGGTAGAATTATGTGAAAGAAATACAACATTAACATTAGTACGAATGGAAACAATGGCAATACTCTCGCATAACATCCAAAGTGTCCTTTGGACAATACTCTGGACAGGTCGGGGATTGAACCCGGGACCTCTCACACCGGTGTCAGGTGCTCTACCACTGAGCTACCTGCCCGAGTTATGTGTATATTCCAGCTTAGTTTTAACACTCCCCCTAAGCTGAACACACCACACATCCCTACCCTAACCTGTCAGTCCGGGCCTACCACAGGCCATCCAACCATAGCTCTGATACCATAGAGGAAAACGGATCTGAACAGGCCGGGGATTGAACCCGGGACCTCTCATCCAAAAGTACGGCTCCGTCCATCAATCAATTTCCTTTAAAACTTCACTACCTTGAATGCTATGTTTCTTCTTTTAAAAATTTAATAGTATACGTTATCTAAAGTCAGTTAGAAGTTTCACTAGAAATTGAGTATGTTGTTTATCATATTATATATAATGTAAATCAATTATTTTATTCACAACGTAACATATTATTATGTACAATATTTGTATCCCATGAAGTCATTCCATATGCCACTTTAATGTCATTTATAAAGTCACAAAGTATAATATTATTTTCACACCTTTGAAAAACATAAAAACACATTTCATTTATTAATATTGAAAACACTACAATAACATTGTGTAGGTTGCATTTATTTTCATTATTAATATCATAACATTTTCCAAATCTAATACCATTAAATCCACAAACAATCTCACAACAAAAAACATTACCAAACTTCTCAATTATTTCCAACATTCGAAAGTTGATTATGAATTGGATAGTCTCCCTCACATCAAGTTGCTTTTAGTATGGCTTTCGCACTAAAAGCCACATTGAATGGCTCATTGTGCTTCCACATCCCTTCAAACACCATCGATGAAGTTGATAGTCACGTTCGGCATATCATAAAGAACTTTGTGTATATACATTGAAAAGTTGTTATAGTATTATTTAAATCAAATGGCATTACTAAGAATTCGTACAAGCCAAATGGTGTTCGAAAATAGTCTTGGGAATGTCCACATCAACCATCGAAACTTACCAATGTGAGATTGAGCTTGATGAACTAGCGGCTCTGCCCTAGTCGATCAAGAAGACTTTCAATATAAGGAAATGGTAAACATCTAGAATAGTCACATCATTCAACGAGTGATAATCAATGCCGAACCAAATGCAAACGGACAAAGTGGAATAAAAGCAAGAGAAATAAAAAAAAAGATGAAAAAGAGTCAAACAAAGGAGAGACTTTTCAAAGTCACACTTGACATGAGCCAATCCATATCAAGAATGAAGTCAAAAGCTTCACTCAGCACCATCTGCAAGGATTGAAGCTGAAGCTCATCACCGTCCACAAACAACTATGTCATTCTTATCTCGCAAAGAAGCATTGAGTGTGTCCATTGTCATAAAAAATAAAAATATAAGTTAGTATAACCTAGACTCTGTTTTAATCGAGAAAATCAGAAGTAGGGAGCTGAAGTAGAAGTTAGATATGTATTCCCATTTGCATTTGAGTTGGGTGACTGAGCTCTCATTGCCCTTACTAGATTCCTTCAAATGTGCAGAAGATTTAATGCTGAACACGTGGATTGTCCCCTTGTCACTTGACACCGCCAGCCACTGTGCAGTGGGTGAGAACGCAATGCTGTATATATCTGCCTTATCTGCACCTAGACGAACCTGATAACAAACACAAATCAAAGTATACATATATGTGTGCGCATGTGTATCTCTGTCTATATGTTATATGTGTGTGAGAGAGAGAGAGACGCTTCACTAGTTATATAGATGATTATACTGTATCAAATCAACAAACCTTTGACTTAAACATATTATCTACGTGACCCATTTATGTGTATATGCGTATAGAATTCATATACATCATGACTAATACAATCGACTTTCCAGTAGAACACGTAAGGTTTACATATCGTATTCATATTAACTAGTATACATGGATAGTAATTAATAACCACAATATACACCTATCCTAGAGAGAGAGACACACAACGCGCGCGCGCGCACACGCACACACACAGAGACCCCCGTAGCTGGATGCCGTCCATGGTGTTGTAGATACGGATAAGCGAGCCTTTAAGACTCGCAGCTGCAAGAAGACGGCCATCAACGTGAGTGCTAACTGGCTAAATGGGAATCGTGTGCAGTTATAAACTTTGTTTTCCTAAGTCCGTATTGATCCACGCGTACTTGTCCCTTGTGGGCATGCTAAGACAACGGCAGGTGGAACTACAACAAAGACCCTTGTAATATATATAATCAACGTTTGCATACCTGTATGCAGATTATGCATATGTATAATGATAATGATAACGCATATAAAGAATGTGTACAGAGATACATGCTATATATATATATATAATAATATATATCTTTGAATTTGCGATTGTTTCCATCTGGTGCAGGAGCTTAAGGTAGTTGTAGACGTAGATCTTGCGCTCCAGAATAACTAAAACTCTGTCTCTCCTCAATCGGAACAGCTCTAACTTCACTTCTGAATGAGAGTTCTCCAAATTGGAGACTCCAATGCACCTGTTTGAACTACCTTTTATTGCTATGTGAATATATTATGTGTGTATACGTATATCCATAACGCACACAAGCACCTGCTCCGATGATCATCCAAATCATAACCTTGTTTGGTGGGTATCGAGGGCTCGCGCCTCCTCCAGTATGTTGCATCTAAAGCGCATGTAAGAGTTAAATCAAACAAGTTCTTAATGGTATACATTGTGTGTGTAGATGTGTAGACAGTGTGTGCTGTATTAGTAACTAAGTATATGTGTGTGTTTCATACATATACACTTGTACATTTAAGTAGATTATTATCTTACCCGACTGATAAAAGGCCATTTTTGGACATCTGACAGTTTGCTGGGTTTTACCATCTGGAATTCTCATTGCCGTCTTTGGTTGGTCTGTAAGTGGAGGATCTGGTGGTGCTGAAACTAACGCCATCCTGTATTATACATCATTATAATATATATATATATATATATATATATATATATATATTAATATATATATATATATATATATATATATATATACAGGTTGTGCTGTATGTTTAGAAGGATTTGAGTTACGTATTAAAGAGATATGGTCATCTCTTGTATAACACACCCTCGTAATGGATGCACACAATTTACTGAAACGCTCCTACAGAAATTAATGAAGAAATTAAGGATTCAAAAGAATCATCTTTCTTGCATGGCTTAAGAAACTTATGTTTACTCAGAAAATAATCATTTATCATTATTGTTATTCATCCGTGTGAATTTCAATTTTAATTTTTAAATTATCATTATGATATATAGAAAGTCGTGGTTCTTACGCATGTATAACACACACATACACAACACACACAATGTATTGTGTGTTGTAGTCTTAAGAATACGTTATTTATGTCATCACATAAATTATACCGTTTATATTACCGTTTATATGTATATGGTGTGATTTTTCATTTGGCTGTTTGTAGTGAGGTTACGTGGTAAAAAAAAGTGACGTAAATTGCACCACTATTAAAAAAAGTGACGTAAATTATCAAATGTATATTCAGAAACGTAGGTTTATTTAGACACGTGTTTTTATAATTATAAGTAAAAAATATCTTACTAGTGAGAAACCAATGGCAGCTCGTGTTACCACGTGGCGGTTGGCCATTTGATATGTATTACATGTCACTTTTCTGCTGACTGTGCATTATTAATAATTAATTAATTCCAAAGCGCAATGGATAGTATTTAATTAATTAAAACCAATGTGGATGTTGGAGTAAGTTTTCCTTAGTATTTATGTAATGTAGAATAAACTTAAGCTTTAAAACCCAAATCAATGTTAAGACTTGTTTATGATAATTAAACAATGTATATATAAAATTGATAACTGAACATTATACAAATATATACATATGCTCAAACACTGCTACACACATGTATATTGTGAGCGTTAAAGAACTTTCAGGTACACAAGTTAAATAATTAAAATTTACTTCTTCTTTTGACTTTAAATTTTTTGCATTGTTAGTACATTTTATATTGTCAAGTATCAGCAAATTTAAAAAAAATTAAAAAAAAAAAATTCAAACATATATATACTGGTATTGCATCTGTGATCTAGATTCTTGAAAATAAATACAGTTATGTTTAAACCATTATTATTTAAATTTCAAATCATTTAAGTTTGTGGACCAGAGTGTGAATTAAAAAGTAAAAGCTTATTGGATAACGTCGATCGATTATTGAAACCCAGTATATTCCGCGCAGCCGTGCTGTAGAATATGCTCGCCGTACATTCAAGAAGGCCCTGCCGCCGGAGGAATATGCGTGGCCGTACGGCATCCGACACGTGGCAGCGCCATCCTTGCGGGATCAATCAGCGTGTGTAATGTTTGATTGTGTTGCAGAGGAGCGGCATTTAGGGTTGCTGTCTTTCCTTCAAGAATTGTTCGATCACTCCGCATCGGGTGTGAAGAAATCCATGGCGGTCAGTGCGATGCCGGAATGTGGCATTAGCAGGCAGTAATTCACCCTTCAGCCGGGATTTCATGAAATTCTGAGCGATCGGATGTTTTCTTTTCATAAGTGAGCTCCAAAAATGGCTGTCAGGAGGTTAGCAGATACGCTCTCCAGGAGCCTGGTAGACGACATATACAGATGCAGCCTGATGAAGCAAACTGGCGTAAGCCTGAAATACATGATGGATTTTGGGGCGAATCCCACAGAGAAAAGCTTGCTCCTCTCCTCCCAGTTCCTCCACAAGGAGCTCCCCGTACGGCTCGCCCACCGTGTCACTGAGCTCGAGAATCTGCCGTATGGTCTCTCCGAGAAAACTCCCGTCTTGAAGGTATGTGAGAAAAGCTATACTTTTAATTCATCCGTGACTGTGTATACACACGCCAGGTCCGTGACTGGTACGTGGACTCGTTTAAGGACCTGAGAAACTTTCCAGAGATACAAGATGCAAATGACGAGAAGAGATTTACAGACTTGATACACCAGATAAAAATCCGACACAATAACGTGACACCCACCATCCCATGGGTTACAGGAGCTGAAAGAAGATCTGGGGAAGAAGGTCGGGCTGAACGAGCTACCGGAGATTCATCGGTTCTTGGACAGGTTTTATATGTCGAGAATCGGCATAAGGATGCTTATTGGTATGTATATATAATACTGTCTTATTAATCATTGTTTAAGTTTATATATAATTTCAGGTCAACATGTAGCATTGCATCAATCAGATCCTCCATCTGGTTACATTGGTTTGATATCCACACGTGTGTCTCCGGTTCTGGTCGCACAGAATGCAATTGATGATGCCAGGTTGCGTGTATGAGGACGTATGGAAGTGCTCCAGAAGTTCATGTTTATGGGGATCCAAATTTCACGTTTGCGTAAGTGTGTGTGTGTGTGTGAGTGAGAGACAGAGAGACACCCTTATTAATTATGCATTTCATATGCTTGCGAACTTTACACGTAAGTTGTGACTCATTGATGTTTTCATCAAATCTTGTCGACATATGCACACGTAAGCGTGTTTTATGGGTCCCGTTTATCGTTAGCTTTATGAACATTTTGTGGAAGATGGTTCCCCAGTAACTTTCATAGTTATCTGTATTATTGTTTTATGGATATGTTTGGATGATGTTTGCTAGCTTTATGTGATATATTTATTACATAGTTGTACCAGAAATTTTATTACATAGTTTTATTAAAGAGTTTTTATTTGATCGACTACTGTAGATATGTTCCGACACACCTTCATCAAAATGCTGTTTGAGCTTTTGAAGAACTCGTTGCGGGCTGTGGAAGAGAGGTTTATGGATTCTGACCAAGAATGTCCTCCAATCAGGGTGATTGTTGCAGATGGTATAGAAGATGTAACCATCAAGGTACGTGTGTGTGTGTGCGCGTGCATATGTGGGAAAGTGCTCTTTCTTATGTCATAAACACAAAGGCGTAACTTTCGCCATTTGTCATTTAGCGGGTATGTAGAATGCATGTGTTTGCGGGTATGGGTCGCCTTACATGTAGTTTTTCTTAATCAGAATCGGACGTCTCTCTCTCTCTTTCTCTCTCTCTCTCTCACACACACACACACACATGTTCTTTAAGAATGCTATTTGTGGCTGTATGATGTGCTGCTATAAAAAAAGTTGATTATTAAGTTCTTTCATTTATTGATGTATTTCTTACTTTTGAGGTCCTTTTGTGGGACCAATATTCTATACGTGTGTCCTAGACGGTCTTGCATGTGTTTAGGGTACATATAATACTTTATTACTTTATTTTATATGTCTTTTGATGTGCAGATATCAGACGAAGGCGGTGGAATTCCAAGGAGTGGACTGTCAAAGATATGGACATATCTATACACGACAGCAAAGTCGCC
The DNA here is from genome assembly GCA_003024785.1 of Selaginella tamariscina. Classification (NCBI taxonomy): domain Eukaryota; kingdom Viridiplantae; phylum Streptophyta; class Lycopodiopsida; order Selaginellales; family Selaginellaceae; genus Selaginella; species Selaginella tamariscina. The sequence goes on along the minus strand of PUQB01000639.1, from coordinate 28,508 downwards.
ATTGGAGGAGAGCAGGCATCACACACAGGAGACACCCAATGTGATGGCTGGCTATGGGTATGGCCTGCCAATCAGCCGCTTGTATGCCAGGTATTTTGGTGGAGACCTCCAAGTCATCTCCATGGAAGGCTATGGTACGTAAACTATAGATATTAACGTTAATAAACCATATTCAACGTTAACCTAATGCTTGGTATAGAGTTCACTTAATTGTCTCCGTTTAATGTACTCGTCAAGATGTGTTGTGTGTATGTACCATATACGCACGATGATGACAATAAATCTCTCTCTCTCTCTCTCTCTCTCTATATATATATATATATATATATCATACATGTGGATGCATTACAGATGCATAAGCTGAAACTCTCTCTCTCTCTCTCTCACACACACACACACACACAACAAATTATACAATCATGTTCATGCTTTTTGACATCGTAAGACATATTTTTGATAGTTACACACGAACTGACGCACACAGGCGCAAACCTCTGTTTGTTTGTTGTTGCTAAGTGTATACATGCATACATATCATTAGTTAGTGAATATATATATAAAGTTTTGGATTTGGTTACAGGGACGGATGCCTATCCACTTGAACAGGCTTGGGCATGTACAAGAGCCATTGCCTTAGAAGGAACTCTACAACATTCTTTTTCCTTTTTATAATAAAATACTAAAAATTCCATCTTAGCAAGCGGATCTGTTGGTTACATTGTAATCGTCGGATCTACCACGTGGACCACTAACGCGCGATACCACGTGTGCAAATTCCCACGGATGGCTGAGATCAAATAACGCATTATTGTGAATTAGGGTTTTAAGTGTCCACGTTTGCGGACTTGAAAGGCGTATCAAATCAGTATAATGTTTCTTTAGTGATAGACTGGGCCTGCTTGACGCTTAAGCTCATTGTTGATTAGGGCTTCTTGGTGTGTGTGGGGATTCACGGGGATTCGAGGTAATATCTCTCTCATATCTCTCTCGTAAAATTTCCTTATAATTTTTGAGGTTAATCGCTTGTATTTGATTATGTATGTAATTGTGCATTGTAGGATTTCCCTTTCTCAGTCTTAATGTTCGATTTGGGTTTTTAATGGGTTTTATCTTTATGTATGTATTTATGTATATTCTTATGTAGATTTTCCCCTTTTATATGTGTGTGTGTGTGTGTGTGTATAGATATATATATCTAATGATGTATATAATGCAGGATGGCGTTAGTTTCAGCACCACCAGATCCTCCACTTACAGACCAACCAAAGACGGCAATGAGAATTCCAGATGGTAAAACCCAGCAACAGCAACAGGCCCAACAGTCCAAAAATGGCCTTTTATCAGTCGGGTAAGATACTAATCTACTTAAATGTACAAGTGTATATGTATGAAACACACACATATACTTAGTTACTAATACATCACACACTTCACTAAGGGAACAGCTAATTGTTTAACTTATAGGTACAATCAAGACTATGGTTGCTTTGCGTGTGGTACTGAAACAGGATTTCGCATATACAACTGTGAGCCGTTTAAGGAGACATTTAGACGTGAGTTTAGTACTGGAGGCATCGGGATTGTGGAAATGCTTTTCAGGTGTGTCTACACATCTACACACACAATGTATACCATTAAGAACTTGTTTGATTTAACTCTTACATGCACTTTAGATGCAACATACTGGCAATTGTTGGAGGAGGCGCGAGCCCTCGATACCCACCAAACAAGGTTATGATTTGGGATGATCATCAGAGCAGGTGCTTGTGTGCGTTATGGATATACGTATACACACACGTATATATCAAATGGCAATCTAAGGTAGTTCAAACAGGTGCATTGGAGAACTCTCATTCAGAAGTGAAGTTAGAGCCGTCCGATTGAGGAGAGACAGAGTTGTAGTTATTCTGGAGCACAAGATCTACGTCTACAACTTCTCCGACCTTAAGCTCCTGCACCAGATGGAAACAATCGCAAATCCAAAAATATATATATATATATATATATTATATATATATATATATATAGCATGTATCTCTGTACACAATTTGTATATGCATTATCATTATTATTATACATATGCATAATCTGCACACAGGTCTTTATTTTATGCAAACGTTGATAAATATATATATGTATTACAGGGGTCTGTGTGTAGTTTCACCTGCGTCAAATGCCGTTGTCTTAGCATGCCCAGGACTTCACAAGGGACAAGTACGTGTGGAGCAATACGGACTTAGGAAAACGAAGTTTATAACTGCACACGATTCCCACTTAGCCTGTTTAGCACTCACGTTTGATGGCCGTCTTCTTGCAACTGCGAGTGTTAAAGGCACGCTTATCCGTATCTACAACACCATGGACGGCACCCAGCTACAGGAGGTCTCTCTCTCTCTCTCTCTCTCTCTCTAGGATAGGTGTATATTGTGGTATATTAATTACTATTCATGTATACTAGTTAATATGAATACGATATGTGAACCTTACGTGTTCGATTGTATTACTCTTGATTGTATATGAATTCTATACGCATATACACACATAAATGCGTCACGTAGATAATATGTTTAAGTCAGGGGTTTGTGATTTAATTACAGTATAATCATCTATATAACTAGTGAAGCGTCTCTCTCCTCTCTCTTCTCACATACCACACACACATATATATACACATATAGACAGACGCGCACATATATGTATACTTGAGTTTGTGTTTGTTATCAGGTTCGTCGAGGTGCAGATAAGGCAGATATATACAGCATTGCGTTCTCACCCACTGCACAGTGGCTGGCGGTGTCAAGTGACAAGGGGACAATCCACGTGTTCAGCCTTAAATCTTTTGCACATTCGGAGGAATCTAGTAAGGGCAATGAGAACACTTCTGCTCAGTCACCCAACTCAAATGCAAATGGGAATACATATCTAACTGCTACTTCAGCTCCCATGCGGACTAATTCAGGGAACCCAGGTTCTACACTCTCTTTCATGCGAGGTATTTTGTATATTCTATGTTACTTATTAAATTATAAATACAGGATATTTTACATCATTGGTATGTAGTTCTGTCTCTCTATTATAGATTATATGATTATATAAGACGATCTTTATTTCAAGGCTGATATTTTACTTATTATCTATGTACAGGTGTTCTTCCCAAGTACTTCAGCTCGGAGTGGTCATTTGCACAGTTTCGTTCACCGGATGAATCCCGCTCTATTGTAGCATTCGGACCCCAGAAAGACACTGTTCTGATTGTTTCATCTGAAGGAAGGTGTGTGTGCGTGCGTGTGCGCGTGTGCGCGTGTGCAGTTTATATACTTAGAGTTCATGTACGTATGTATATACATAGTTTGTATAGACGGTAATATTGAAATTTGGAATGGTCATACTAATTACTTTCATGTTTTACAATTTTGATTGTTAATTACGTTGTTTTTTATAGCAGCTTTTACAGGTGCTCTTTTGATCCAGTGAATGGAGGGGAGATGGTGCAGCAGGAGTATGCTAAGTTTGTATGATAGTCTCAGCTTATGAGTTACAATGTACAGTAATCACACTTATATAATGAGTTTGTATATAGTATATTGTTTGTGTTATTTAACAACTGTGAGCTTGTACATTTAGTTAGATAAAACAAATTTCTCTGTACTGTAAGAATGTCACGATTAATATATAATTAATTAATTCATGACTATCTTGTTTAATAATAGGAGTTTCACAATTCTTTTTCAGATTAAATCATACTATCTAAAATTAGTCTTATACAATGGCTATTAAGCTTTATAATATTTAGCGATTAAATGATATTTGTGGTTTAACTGTTGTAAGTTATGAACTATATCTTTGAAATTAATATTTTACATTTTCTATTTGGAAATTAATTTCATATGTAGGTTTTATCTGTTTTATACAATCTTTTTATGTGAGAAAGCTCACTTATATTTATATGTATATATCTCATATGATTGTTTTCTTTTATTTAAGACTTTAATATGAATATGCATACGTAACATATGTCCGTATTACTCACGTATATGTAATAAACTACACACATGTATGCTCACATTGCCTTTTTTTCGCTGGATGAAATCTAAACATTTTAGAATAACCAAATAAGTATATTAACATGTTTTTTAATAAGAATATTCTTGTGTATATATATATTTTTATTTTACGCTTTTTCAATAAAAATCCCATCGGCCTAAATACTCAATTCTACATATATTTATGATATTCAAAAATGTGATAATGTATAAATGATATTCAACAATGTGTTTCTTAATTAATATTTAATATATAATTTTTCATCAAAAATCTTGTTGGTCAAACTCTATATGCCAATTCTATGGATAAATTCAAATCTCTAAAAAGGATTAATTGGCTTTCTATCTTCATATTATAAAGTCTACAATGCCAATCATGATCTTGTTAAGCATTGCCTTTTATAAATTGTTTTTCATGAGCAGTTTATGTGTCTAACTTTAAGTCATATACTCTTTTGTTTTGAAGAAGTACAGGTCATAATTCAAATATCTATGAAAATAAGCAATAGGTACAGTTTGTACATCGACATGAGGTACAATTTTGTAGATTAACATGCTTAAAGATCCCATGTCTAGACTCTATGTTAAACCCCATGTCTTGTTTGTAGAGAACTGTGAGTGGTTGGCTTGTAGTTCTCTAAAATGAAAGCATTGGTGCTTCGTTCCAAGAGAATTGTGAGTGGTGTGCTCGCAGTTCTCCCTTAGGGAATTGTGAGTTGTCTAATGGCAATTCCTTTGTGTAAGAAATTGTGGGCCATATGCTCAAAATATTTTCTTTTTAAGTGAGTAGTCAACTTGCAGTTCACATAATAAGGATTGCCAACAGATGGTTCGCAATTTCTCTTGTTCTATCCCCAAGTTCTTCCTTAAGGAACTGGGTGTTGTCCACTCTATAGTCTTTTACCGCAAGAACTATGAGCGGATGGCTTGAAAGAAACTGCAAGCCATTTGTTCACAATTCTTGCAATAAAAGACTATAGTGAACTATGAGCGGTGTTAGAATTTTAATATGAAGGTCTAACACGTGGCAACATGTGGTTGCCAAGTGGTTATCCAGTGTCAACACCTATGTGAGCAACATTAAATCTTTCAAGACAACACTGAAAATCTGACTCAAATACCCAAATAGGCATGAGACTTAAGGTTTTATCCTAAGTCCCCTAGAATGACTACCCTTTGAACCCCAAAGGATAACTTGAGTAGACTTTAGGATTTTACCCCAAGAGACCTAGATAGGCTCATGTCCTAACTTCACCAAAGAGACGTGTCCTCCACATACCCCTGTGATAGAGTTAAGGCATTGTCACTTATCCTAGGTCGTTCAACCCTTGGATCCCAAGGAAAACATACCCACATCCAATTAAAGACCTAACCTCCCTTGAGCAGCTTAACACCCTAATGCAAGCATAAGCACACATGTTTGCTAGAGTATCCAACCACTCGACGTTAAGCTCATGAAACAATGCCCAAAGGGTTGCCTTAGGCATTGTATCGTGTGCCTTCTAGCCTAGTGTCACATCTTTATGTGACACTATTTTCCAAGATGTGGACTATCTCGCCATAGCCCCTCAGGTTCAAGAGTAACACCTAGTGCCACGAATGTGGCTCACAAATGCCAACTCTAGAACCCTTTATAAACCCTCAGGAACTTGATAAAGAGAAACCTGTTAACCAAAATCTCATACCCACATTTGGACAAGGACACGGATGTGTCTTGCTTAGATATGAATGCTATTCCTAACTTGACATATAGGAAGGATTGAAGACATGCCTCAACCTTTGACCTTTAGAATATGAAGTTCGACAAGATCTCCCAAGCATAAATTTAGCAACATTAAGGGTAGGCTATGCCAAAGGTGGGATGTGCCCCTACCATTTGGAAGTTATATCAACACAACAAAGGGTTGTGCCTTAACAACAAAAGTAAGAACTTGCAATGGTAGAAGAATAATGAGCTTAGTCATGAACCCATGAACTTTCACTACATATCCTACTTAATATATGTGACAGAGGCCCCTCCCGTTTTCTTGTTTTATAAAGTAGGCTAGCATGGAATATCATTCCCAATAGGAATATACTTGATGAGTTAACTTGATAGGGCAACCCTAGGGTTAGGTCAAACCTTAGGACCCAAGGGTAAGAGTTTTTTAGAAGGTAAGTGTTTACCTTTGCCTAGAGTTTCTTGAGGTATCTAAGTGGGGTTATTTCTCACTACATATAAGGCTTGTTAACATAGTTCAATAGGTAACAACAGTTAACTTCAAAGTAAAAGTAAAGGTCATAATAAAAACTATGACACTCTCCGCATTTGAAAAGTCAATGTCCTTGTTAAAGAATAACGTTAACTCCAAAACTAGGTAATGTTAAGAAAAATTAACTAAAACTAACATATCACTTTATGCAAAGTTAGCAAAAATTTCACATAATTTTCATTATCCCCCTTGTATTACGCGAAGCCAAGTACTTTAGAACTATTGTTCACTGAGTCCGTAAACTCAACTGCAGGAGCCACCACCTACGACATTAAGTTACATGGAAACCTTTGCATATTTGTAAAGTTTGCCATATGACGTAAACAACATAATGGTTAATTTCTTTACTTAATTAGAATTTATATTGGAGGCTTCTAATTAATGTTGAATGTTGGTCCCTAAGTTAACAAAAAATAAAGCCTTACTTTATTCCTTAACTTTTAAACAATTTGTCGACCATGTCATCAAAGTGCACAACAAGCAATTTGAATCCATTTCAAATACTTAACCCAACGCCTTCATGTTTCTTTTGATTTTCCAATGGTTCCCTCATCTTCTTCAGTTACAGTATTATAGTCTCACATTTTTGCCTCCCTCAGTATTTTTCATACTCCTTGCATAAGGGAAACATGCCCGAAACCATGTTCTTTATAGACATGTCAATTGGACTAGAGGTGATCCCAGAGGCTCATGGTTGTACACATATATACAACAAGGTCATCCCAACCTGAAATTAGCTCATGCACTTGGTGTGTTATTGACATAAATTCATTCCTGATGGGAACAAAATTCAAGTCAAATTTATGACCAAGTGTCCATAACACACTATTTGCCTTTCACAACCGACTTTGTATTCTTTTCATAACACCGATCAGTTCAGGAGCATATATAAGCTAACATACTTTTTAACAAACTGATGTGGAAACTAGGAAAACTCAACATATATCTAGTGCCTCAACATGTCTCAATTGACCTATTTCTATTGTACTCATTCCCCAAAGAGCACAACAACTAGGTTCATTTCATAATTCTTAATTCCTTATCTCACTATATTCCCGTGATAAGAGTCTTCCTGAACTCTTAATATTGCAAACACTAAAAATGGATTTGAAGTGGAGAAGAAGTAGGTTGAATATTTACTCACATCTTATGGGAAGAGAACCACAAACAAGTTAATTATTCAACCTTGAATAGAGTCCACTTTGGTTGTCACTAAGAGATATAAGGAGTTCATATCTCTTGAGAAAGTAGAATGTGACAAGAGGACTTTTCACATATATCATGATCTTGATTAGTCTTTAGTCGTTGCTAGAAATGAAGATGACATAGACTTGATCATTGTGAATATTCGTGATGAAGTTTGGATGAAACCAGAGGAGTTCCAAATATTGATCCAACGGATAACGAAGGCAACCCAAGCAAGAGAATATAGTGTTCTCTCATAGTGGAGCAAGAAGATTTGTTCTTGCTTCAACCATAGTTGATGCTAGAAAAGGTCATCCTGAAGAATTGTGAGATTGGCTACATGGCAAAATCATAGATAATTGACACACTTGTTTACTTAGTTAGATTCGGGATCACTACTATTGAGTACTTGAGACTGTTGGGCTTAATACAACTAGGAGATTTAAAGATATGCTTAAGGTCCAAATGCAAGATTGAGCCAAGTTTTCTTAAGGAAGTCCAAGAAATATACAAAGAAATCCTCACGGGGGACCATATTATGAGCATAGAAGCAGTATCAAAAATCCTCCAACACTTCAAATCTCACAAGGTGACGGAGGTATGTTGTGCTGAATTTCTTTTTTTGGAAGTGTATTATACACAATATCCTCGTCATCAGCATTCTCCATAATAATAAGGAAATTAAAGAGAACATAAAACTTTTAAGGTCTTGAGAAAGCTTGCTCCACTCTCTATGTTATTGAGTTAAGAATTTCCTAGGACTAAAACATAGCTGTGGTCGCCATTGTCAACCCGTATAAGGTTAAGCTGTCAGACCCGATACAGGATACAGGTTTCCGGATACAGATATGGGTTGCAGGACTTCCTACAGGATATTCCTACCAGGATTTCGGACACAGGATTCGGTTGCAGGATATTCCTACAGGATATGCACAGATATGCCTAGAGGATAAGGGACATGTGGACTCATCTTAGCCTCTGCATGCATGCAATCACTTTTGCATGCATGCAACCACTTTTGCATGCATGCCTAGATTAGCTCTTGGAGTTGTGAGCATAAAGCTCCGACCTAATTGTTGTACAATCAGTTACTATCAACACCAGTCTTACTACGATCAATCTCGTCTTGTCTTGTTCTTGTCTTGTTTCCTGTCTGCTCCTACCTCACTCCTGTTTCCTATCCTGCTCCTGGATCCCGTCCTGCTCTTGTCTTGTTCCTGGATCCTGTCCTGCGCCCTCCTGTCTTGTTCTCGGATCCTATCCTGATCCCGTCTTGCTCCTGGATCCGTCCTGTTCCTGTTCCTAGTTCCTGTCCTGCTTTCAGTCCAGCTCCTGAGTCAAGCCTTCCTGTCCTCGGAATCCTATTCTACTCCTGGTTCCTGGATCGTGGCTTGACAGTTTGATAGTAACTGCTTCATAGTTCTCCGTTTTCCAGCTACCTTTTTCTGATTCTTTTCCTTCATTTTCCTCCTTTTTCTTTCCTAGATCATGGCTGATTTTGAGCGCTTTCAACGCGAGCACCAAATGCTACTTCATGAGCTGGCCACTTTGCGCCAAGTGGTCACCGACCTGCAAGGTTCCACCACTGCAGCACATGCAGCTGCTGATGCATCCTCCAAGGCTGCTGCGCAGGCTCTCTCCCAGGCATCGGTGGTTCCTCTTCATCAAACTTTTCTTCGGAGCGAAGGTTAGCATGGCAGAGAAGTTCAGTGGTAATCGTGCCGATTTCCAAGGTTTCCTGAATCAGATCCGGCTCTTGATCCGTATGCAACCACGGCGCTACTCGACTGATGCTCAAAAGGTGGGTCTTTTGGATCCTTACTAAGTGGATCTCCACGGGCTTGGGTTGCCCCCTTGCTGGAGCGTGACGATCCATTGATGGAAGACTTTGAAGGTTTCGTGGCTGCCTTTGAAGCCTGTTTTGGAGATCCTGATAAGTACCGTTCTGCATGCACAAAGTTACGGAAGCTCACTCAAGGATCCCGACCAGCTTCCGTCTATGCATCCGAATTTCAGCAACTTTGCACGAACATTCCATGGGACGAGACTGCATTGATCGAACACTTCCGTTTTGGGTTGAGGGCGACGTGAAGGACCTTCTCCTTACGTTACCAGATGCCCAAACATTAGCGGAGATCATGCAACTGTCACAACCCGATATAGGATACAGGATACAGGATCAGGATTTCGGATACAGGATACGGGTTACAGGATATGCCTGCAGGATATTCCTACAGGATATACCTATAGGATATTCCTATAGGATATGCCTATAGGATATGCTACAGGATATGCCTAGAGGATAAGGGACACTATTCTTAGCTCATGACTAGATTAGACTCATGACTAGATTAGCTTGGAGTTGTGAGCATAAAAGCTCCGACCTAATTGTTGTACAATCAGTTACTATCAACACCAGTCATTCTACGATTATTCTTGTTCCTTGCTCTTGTCTTGTTCTTGTCTTACTCTTTGCCTCCTGCTCCTGTCTTGCTCTTGGATCCTGTCTAGTTCCTATCTTGTTCCTGGATCCTATCCTGATCCTGTCCTGCTCCTGGATCCGTCCTGTTCCTGATCCGTCCTGTTCCTATTCCTGTTCCTGTTCCTGTCCTGCTCTCGGTCCTGTTCCTGAGTCAAGCCTTCCTGTTCCCGGAATCCTACTCGTTTCCTGGTTCCTGGATCGTGGCTTGACAGTTTGATAGTAACTGCTTTCATAGCTCTTCGTTTCCTAGCTACTTTTTTTTCCTTGATTCTTTTCCTTCGTTTTTCTCCTTTCTTTCTTTCATAAGATCATGGCTGATTTTGAGCACTTCCAACGCGAGCACCAAATGTTGCTCATGAGCTGGCCACTTTGCGCCAAGTGGTCACCGATTTGCAAGGCTCCACCCATGCGGCACATGCAGCTGCTGATGCATCCTCCAAGGCTGCTGCGCAGGCTCTCTCTCAGGCATCTGGTTCCTTCTTCATCGAACTTTTCTCCGGAGCCGAAGATCAGCATGCCAGAGAAGTTCAGTGGCAACCGTGCCGATTTCCAAGGTTTCCTGAATCAGATCGGCTCTTGATCCGCATGCAACCACGCCGCTACTCGACGGATGCACAAAAGGTTGGCCTTTTGGCATCCTTACTAAGTGGATCTCCACGAGCTTGGGTTGCTCCCTTGCTGGAGCGTGACGACCCATTGATGGAGGACTTTGAAGGTTTCGTGGCTGCCTTTGAAGCCTGTTTTGGAGATCCTGATAAGTACCGTTCTGCATGCACCAAGTTACGAAGGCTCACACAAGGATCCAGACCAGCTTCAGTTTATGCATCTGAATTCCAGCAATTGTGCACAAACATTCCATGGGACGAGACTGCGTTGATCGAACACTTTCGTTTTGGGCTGAGGGATGATGTGAAGGACCTTCTCCTTACATTACCGGATGCTCAAACGTTAGCGGAGATCATGCAACAGGCCGTTCGCTGCGACAACCGTTTGTTCGAGCGCCGTCAGGAAAAATTCCGTCAGCAGTTCCTGCCAACGAATCCTGTAGCCGTAGCACATGTTCCTACGACACCTTCTGGAGCAGTTCCTATGGAGGTTAACAAATCCAAGCGTGGCCCACTTTCAACTGCTGAGAAGCAACGTCGTCGGGATGAGAACCTATGCTTGTATTGTGGTGCAGCAGGACACAAGGTGGCGGAATGTCCTAATAAAGCCAGAACGTTCAAGACGCGTGAAGCCGAAGCTGAAGTTCAGTCGGAAAACTTCAATGTCCACTTCGTCTAGGAGCCGCGAAATTGGACGTAGGTGCAGGCTCCATTGGTGCTGCTCATACATTCCATCACTCAAGTTTCCTGTACACATTCGCCTCAATAATCGAGAGCTCAAGGAGTTTGCCCTGTTAGACACTGGTGCAATGCATGTTTCATGGATGACACTTTTGCAGCTCAGCATGGCATTCCGGTGGTGAAGTTGAAGCGTGCAATTCCTGTAGAGGTGGCCGATGGTCGTTTGATTGCTTCTGGCGCAGTTACCCACGCTACCACACCTCTCTCTTGCAGTCATGGCGCATTCAACTGTTCAATTTCCTTCAACTTGATCAAGACTCGGTCGACTCCCATCATTTTTGGCATGCCATGGTTCGTTGTTGCAAACCGCAGATCGACTGGAGGTCTAGGACGCTCACGTTTTCCTCTCCAGCAGCCAGGATCAATCCTGTACCTTCCTGCGTGCAGGATACATCCTTGGTGTCTGAGGCAGTACAAGCTACAGGATTGACCGTGCCTGTTCCTGTACCATGTTGAAGACTCTTCCTCGACAGGATTCACCTCATATCAGTTCCTCAGCACATCCGCAGGTTCTCTCCACTCCTGTAAGTTTGCGGATTCCTGTACAGGGTTCTTCCAATCCTGTATCAGTGTCGAAGGTTCCTCCTCAACAGGATCCACCTCCTGTTGGTTCGTCAGCACACTCACAGGCCTCCCTCACTCCTGTGCAACCACGGACTTCTGTACAGGATTCTTCCAATCCTGTACACTCGTCAACATCCACACAGGTTTCTCCCAATCCTGCCTCCTTTTGTTACTCTTCCTCTGTTCCACCCCCAAGATCCTTCCTCTTTTTCAGTCCAACTCCTTTCCTCTCCGAGTTCTTACCACTACCATGCATGAACTTACCACTGATCCTGCTCCTTTCCACCTTTTTGCCTTTCAAGTAACTCCTACGTCCTCTTCTACCTTTCCTGTGTCTGACTCTCGTTCAATCTCCTTCGCCTACTCCTTCTCTTCTCTCTACTCCTTCTCCTTCTCCTCCTTCTTCTCTACCATCCAAGTACCACGACTTTAAGGACGTTTTTGACAAGCACAAGGCTACAGTTCTTCCTGTTCACAGGTCCTACGACTGTCCTATTGATCTTGCAGAAGGAAAGACCCCACCGTTCGGACCGATTTACGCATTGTCACCCACAGAGTTGGAGGTTCTTCGCCAGTACATCGAGGACAACTTGGCATCCGGCTTCATTCGTCACTCAAAGTCCCCTGCAGGAGCGCCAATCTTCTTTGTCAAGAAGAAGGATGGGAGCTTACGTTTGGTTGTGGACTACAGGGGTTTGAATCAAGCTACCATTCGGAATCGGTACCCGTTGCCATTGATCCCGGAACTTCTCGATCGGCTGCGAGGAGCAAAGGTGTTCACGAAGATCGACTTACGAGGGGCCTACAACCTTGTACGGATTCGTCCCGGCGATGAGTGGAAGACTGCCTTTCGTACAAGGTATGGACACTTCGAGTACACGGTGATGCCTTTCGGCCTTACCAATGCCCCAGCTGTTTCCAACACATGGTGAACGACATCTTTCGTGACTTCTTGGACCAGTTTGTGGTGATCTACCTCGACGACATTTTGATTTTCTCCAAGGACCAGGCGGCACATGACAAGCATGTACGGTTGGTTCTACAGCGGCTTCGTGAGCATGGCTTGTGTGCGAAGTTGGAGAAGTGTTTTTTCGGATAGGGATTCTGTGGAGTTCTTGGGCTACATCGTCTCTCCTGCTGGCGTTTCCATGGACATGCACAAGGTGAAGACCATGTGGAGTGGGAGAGCCCAAGTCTGTACGAGATTGTACAATGTTTCCTTGGCTTTGCAAACTTCTACAGGCGTTCATACAGGACTTCTCCAAGCGTGTACTTCCACTCACGGAACTCACCAAGCGCACAGAGGTTTTCTCTTGGTCCGACAAGGCGGAACATGCATTCACAACACTCAAGGACACCTTCACGACAGCTCCGATTTTAGCACATCCTGATCCTTCTCGTCCTTTCTTCGTTGAAGCAGATGCCTCGGATTTTGCAAGTAGGATCCGTCCTATCGCAAGTTGGAGAGGACAAGTTGCTTCATCCTGTAGCTTTTCACTCTCGTAAGTTCCTGTCGGCGGAGATCAAATTACGAGATTCATGACAAGGAACTCAAGGCCATTGTGGATTCGTTTGAGGAGTGGCGGCATTTCCTGGAAGGTGCTGCACATCCTGTACAAGTTCTTACGGATCACAAGAACCTGGAGTACTTTCAAACGGCTCGAGTTCTCAGTCGGCGACAGGCTAGGTGGGCGGAGTTCCTATCACGTTTTGACTTCGTCATCGTCTACAGGCCCGGTTTTCGGAATGGCAAGGCGGACGCATTGTCTAGGCGCTCTTACCTTGCACCAAGCCCGGGCGATCCTGCATTTGACTGTCAAAGGCAAGTGTTGTTGGGTCCTGATCGATTCCGGCTTGCGGCACTGCAGGTTCATCAGGCTCCAGCAGATTCAACACTCCTACAGGACATCCGTTCGCAGTTGGCTACAGACGACTTGGCAAAGAATGTGTTCTCACACATTCATCCTGACGTTGCAAGTTCCTCTTCCTCCAGTTCCCGTCCAGACTACAACCTGTTCACCATACAGGATGGACTCCTGTACCGGGAAGGTCTCCTGTACGTTCCTGTTGGTTTTGCAGGACTCGTGTGGTACAGGATTGTCATGATACCCGGCTACAGGACATTTTGGTGTGGCCAAGACAGTGGAGTTGGTGACTCGCAACTATTGGTGGCCTGGGTTGCGAGGTTTTGTGGAAAGGTTTGTACGGAGTTGTGACACCTGCAACAGGTCGAAGATGCCTCATCATGCACCCTCTGGTCTTCTTCGTCCTCTTCCTGTTCCTTCTGCTCCTTGGAGATCCATTTCTATGGATTTCCTCACAGATCTTCCTCCTTCTCGTGGATTCGATGCAGTTCTTGTGGTGGTTGACCGTTTCACCAAGCAGGCTCATTTCCTACCCTGCAACAAGACAGCTACAGGTCAGACAACTGCCGAGTTGGTGATCCGTGAGGTGTTCCGACATCATGGTCTTCCTGAGAGCATTGTTTCCGATCGAGGTCCACAATTCATGTCCAAGTTTTGGCGAGAGCTTCTTCGGAGTCTACAGGTTAAAGCGGATCTTTCTTCAGGATATCACCCGCAAACTGATGGACAGTCAGAACGCACAATTCAGACCTTGGAGCAATATCTTCGCTGCTTCATCAGTTACCAACAGGATTGGTTGGACCTTCTTCCTATGGCGGAGTTTGCCTACAACAACTCCATTCACGCATCTACAGGCCAGACACCTTTCTTTGCTCTTACAGGCCACATCCACGTTTTGACTTTGCTTCTCCTGCTTCTCCTTCTTCCGCTCCTGCAGTACAGGATCGTCTCCAGCATCTTCGTCAGGTACAGGATGATCTCCGGGTTCATCTTCAGCAGGCACAGGAACGGTACAAGCATCATGCTGATGCCCATCGTCAACCGGCACCTGCATACAAGGTTGGTGATCTCGTGTGGCTTTTCGTCGACACATTCGCACCAACAGGCCTTCTTCTAAGTTGGATTTTCACGATTGGGCCCTTACAGGATCGTGGCGGAGGTAAATCCTGTAGCTTTCCGACTCGAGTTACCATCCACGGTGAAACTTCATCCTGTGTTTCACACCTCCTTGTTGGAGCCGTATCATCCTTCTTCTCTTCCTGGTCGTGCTTCTTCTCTCCCCCTCCTTGGTCATTGCTGGTGAACCTGAGTACGAAGTTGCAGCCATCCTTGATTCTCGTCTTCATCATCGCCAACTTCAATACTTGGTGGATTGGAAAGGTTATTTGCCTACCGATCGCACTTGGGAACCTGCATCCAACTTACTCCATGCTTCTTCCAAAGTTGCTGCCTTCCATCGGCATTATCCTGCTAAACCAGGTCCTACGACTCGTGGAACTCGTCCTTAGGGAGGAGGTGCTGTCACAACCCGATAAGGATACAGGATGCAGGATACAGGATTTCGGATACAGGATACGGTTACAGGATATGCCTGCAGGATATTCCTACAGGATATACCTATAGGATATTCCTATAGGATATGCCTATAGGATATGCTACAGGATATGCCTAGAGGATAAGGGACACTATTCTTAGCTCATGACTAGATTAGACTCATGACTAGATTAGCTTGGAGTTGTGAGCATAAAAGCTCCGACCTAATTGTTGTACAATCAGTTACTATCAACACCAGTCATTCTACGATTATTCTTGTTCCTTGCTCTTGTCTTGTTCTTGTCTTACTCTTTGCCTCCTGCTCCTGCCTTGCTCTTGGATCCTGTCTAGTTCCTATCTTGTTCCTGATCCTATCAATGATCCTGTCCTGCTCCTGGATCCGTCCTGTTCCTATTCCTGTTCCTGGTTCCTGTCCTGCTCTCGGTCCTGTTCCTGAGTCAAGCCTTCCTGTTCCCGGAATCCTACTCGTTTCCTGGTTCCTGGATCGTGGCTTGACAGCAACAAGCTGTTCGTTGCGACACCGTTTGTTCGAGCGTCGTCAGGAAAGATCCCGTCAGCAGTTCCTGCAAACCAATCCGCAGCTGTGGTACGTGTTCCTGCACCACCTTCTGGAATTGTTCCTATGGAGGTTGAGAAATCCAAGCGTGGTTCTCTTTCCGCTGCTGAGAAGCAACGTCGTCGCAGTGAGAACCGTGCTTGTATTGTGGTGGAGCAGGACACAAGGTGGCAGATTGTCCTATTAAAGCCAGGAACTTCAGATGCGTGAAGTTGAAGCTGAAGTTCAGTCAGAAAACTCCAATGTCCACTTCGTCTAGGAGCCGCGAAGTTGGACGTAGGTGCAGGCTCCATTGTGCTGCTCATACCATCCCATACTTAAGTTTCCTGTACACATTCATCTTAATAATCGAGAGCTCATGGAGTTTGCCTTGTTAGACACTGGTGCAAATGCATGCTTCATGGATGATACGTTTGCAACTCAACATGGTATTTCGGTGGTGAAGTTGAAGCGTGCAGTTCCTGTAGAGGTGCCGATGGCGTCTAATTGCTTCTGGCGCGGTTACCCATGCTACGAACCTCTCTCCTGCAGGTATGGGCACATTCAACTGTTCAATTTCCTTCAACTTGATCAAGACTCGGTCGACTCCCATCATTTTGGGCATGCCATGGTTCGTTGTTGCAAATCCGCAGATCGACTGGAGGTCTAGGACGCTCACGTTTTCCTCTCCAACAGCTAGGATCAATCCTGTACCTTCTTGTGTGCAGGATACATCCTTAATATCTGAGGCAGTACAAGCTACAGGATTGACCGTGCCTGTTCCTGTACTAGTGTTGAAGACTCCTCCTCGACAGGATTCACCTCATATCAGTTCCTCAGCACATCTGCAGGCTCTCTCCACTCCTGATCCACCTCCTGTTGATTCGTCAGTACATTCGCAGGCTCCTTCCACTCTTGCGCAAACCACGGACTCCTGTACAGGATTCTTCCAATCCTGTACACTCGTCAACATCCACACAGGTTTCTCCCAATCCTGCTCTTTTGTTACTCTTCCTCTGTTCCACCCCCAAGATCCTTCCTCTTTTTCAGTCACAACTCCTCTTGCTCCTCTCCGAGTTCTTACCACTACCATGCATGAACTCGCCACTGATCCTGCTCCCTTCCACCTTTTTGCCTTTCAAGTAACTCCTACGTCCTCTTCTACCTTTCCTGTGTCTGACTCTCCTGTTTTTCAATCTCCTTCGCCTACTCCTTCTTCTTCGCCTACTCCTTCTTCGCCTACTCCTTCTCCTTCTCCTCCTTCTTCTCTACCATCCAAGTACCACGACTTTAAGGACGTTTTTCGACAAGCACAAGGCTACAGTTCTTCCTGTTCACAGGTCCTACGACTGTCCTATTGATCTTGCAGAAGGAAAGACCCCACCGTTTCGGACCAATTTACGCATTGTCACCCACAGAGTTGGAGGTTCTTCGCCAGTACATCGAGGACAACTTGGCATCTGGCTTCATTCGTCACTCAAAGTCCTCCTGCAGGAGCGCCAATTTTCTTTGTCAAGAAGAAGGATGGGAGCTTGGTGTCTGAGGCAGTACAAGCTACAGGATTGACCGTGCCTGTTCCTGTACAGTGTGAAGACTCTCCTCGACAGGATTCACCTCATATCAGTTCCTCAGCACATCGCAGGCTCTCTCCACTCCTGATCACCTCCTGTTGATTCGTCAGCACATTCGCAGGCTCTTCCACTCTTGCGCAACCACGGACTCCTGTACAGGATTCTTCCAATCCTGTACACTCATCAACACCCACAGGTTTTTTCCAATCCTGCTTCTTTCTGTTACCCTGCTTCTGTTCCATCCCCCAAGATCCTTCCTCTTTTTCAGTCACAGCTCCCTCCTTCTCCTCTCCGAGTTCTTACCACTACCATGCATGAACTCGCCACTGATCCTGCTCCCTTCCACCTTTTTGCCTTTCAAGTAACTCCTACGTCCTCTTCTACCTTTCCTGTATCCGACTCCCTGTTTTTTCTCCTTCTCCTTCTCCTTCTCCTCCTTCTTCCCTACCATCCAAGTACCACGACTTTAAGGACGTTTTTGACAAGCACAAGGCTGCAGTTCTTCCTGTTCACAGGTCCTACGACTGTCCTATTGATCTTGCGGAAGGAAAGACTCCACCATTCGGACCGATTTATGCATTGTCACCCACAGAGTTGGAGGTTCTTCGTCAGTACATCGAGGACAACTTGGCATCCGGCTTCATTCGTCACTCAAAGTCCCCTGCAGGAGCTCCTATCTTCTTTGTCAAGAAGAAGGATGGGAGTTTACGTTTGGTTGTGGACTACAGGGGTTTGAATCAAGTCACCATTCGGAATCGGTACCCGTTGCCATTGATCCCGGAACTTCTCGATCGGCTGCGAGGAGCAAAGGTGTTCACGAAGATCGACTTACGAGGAGCCTACAACCTTGTACGGATTCGTCCCGGCGATGAGTGGAAGACTGCCTTTCGTACAAGGTATGGACATTTTGAGTACACGGTAATGCCTTTCGGCCTTACCAATGCCCCAGCTGTGTTCCAACACATGGTGAACGACATTTTCCGTGACTTCTTGGACCAGTTTGTGGTGATCTACCTCGACGACATCTTGATTTTCTCCAAGGACCAGGCGGCACATGACAAGCATGTACGACTAGTTTTAGAGCGGCTTCGCGAGCATGGCCTGTACGCGAAGTTGGAGAAGTGTTTTTTCGATAGGGATTCGGTGGAGTTCTTGGGCTACATCGTCTCTCCTGCTGGCGTTTCCATGGACATGCACAAGGTGAAGACCATCGTGGAGTGGGAGAGGCCCAAGTCGGTACGAGATGTACAATGTTTCCTTGGCTTTGCAAACTTCTACAGGCGGTTCATACAGGACTTCTCCAAGCGTGTACTTCCACTCACAGAACTCACCAAGCGCACAGGACTTTTCTCTTGGTCCGACAAGGCGGAACACGCGTTCACAACACTCAAGGACGTTTTCACGACAGCTCCGATTTTAGCACATCCTGACCCTTCTCATCCTTTCTTCATTGAAGCAGATGCCTCGGATTTTGCAGTAGGATCCGTCCTATCGCAAGTTGGAGAGGACAAGTTGCTTCATCCTGTAGCTTTCACTCTCGTAAGTTCCTGTCGGCGGAGATCAACTACGAGATTCATGACAAGGAACTCAAGGCCATTGTGGATTCGTTTGAGGAGTGGCGGCATTTCCTGGAAGGTGCTGCACATCCTGTACAAGTTCTTACGGATCACAAGAACCTGGAGTACTTTCAAACGGCTCGGGTCCTCAGTCGGCGACAGGCTAGGTGGGCAGAGTTCCTATCACGTTTTGACTTCGTCATCGTCTACAGGCCCGGCTTTCGGAATGGCAAGGCGGACGCATTGTCTAGGCGCTCTTACCTTGCACCAAGCCCGGGCGATCCTGCATTTGACTGTCAAAGGCAAGTGTTGTTGGGTCCTGATCGTTTCCGGCTTGCGGCACTGCAGGTTCATCAGGCTCCAGCAAATTCAACACTCCTACAGGACGTCCGTTCGCAGTTGGCTACAGACGACTTGGCAAAGAATGTGTTCTCACACATTCATCCTGACGTTGCAAGTTCCTCTTCCTCCAGTTCCCGTCCAGACTACAACCTGTTCACCATACAGGATGGACTCCTGTACCGGGAAGGTCTCCTGTACGTTCCTGTTGGTATTTCCAGGACTCGTGTGGTACAGGATTGTCATGATACCCCGGCTACAGGACATTTTGGTGTGGCCAAGACAGTGGAGTTGGTGACTCGCAACTATTGGTGGCCTGGGTTGCGAGGTTTTGTGGAGAGGTTTGTACGGAGTTGTGACACTTGTAGCAGGTCGAAGATGCCTCATCATGCACCCTCTGGTCTTCTTCGTCCTCTTCCTGTTCCGTCTGCTCCTTGGAGATCCATTTCTATGGATTTCCTCACAGATCTTCCTCCTTCTCGTGGATTTGATGCAGTTCTTGTGGTGGTTGACCGTTTCACCAAGCAGGCTCATTTCCTACCCTGCAACAAGACAGCTACAGGTCAGACAACTGCCGAGTTGGTGATCCGCGAGGTGTTCCGACATCATGGTCTTCCTGAGAGCATTGTTTCCGATCGAGGTCCACAATTCATGTCCAAGTTTTGGCGAGAGCTTCTTCGGAGTCTACAGGTCAAAGCGGATCTTTCTTCAGGATATCACCCACAAACCGATGGGCAGTCCGAACGCACAATTCAGACCTTAGAACAGTATCTTCGTTGCTTCATCAGTTACCAGCAGGACAACTGGTTGGACCTCCTTCCAATGGCGGAGTTTGCCTACAACAACTCCATCCACGCATCTACAGGACAGACACCTTTCTTTGCTCTTACAGGCCACCATCCACGTTTTGACTTTGCTCCTCCCGCTTCTCCTTCTTCCGCTCCTGCAGTACAGGATCGTCTTCAGCATCTTCGGCAGGTACAGGATGATCTCCAGGTTCCATCTTCAACAGGCACAGGAACGATACAAGCATCATGCTGATGCTCACCGTCAGCCGGCACCTGCATACAAGATTGGTGATCTCGTGTGGCTTCTTCGTCGACACATTCGCACCAACAGGCCTTCTTCTAAGTTGGATTTTCAACGATTGGGCCCTTATAGGATCGTGGCGGAGGTAAATCCTGTAGCTTTCCGACTCGAGTTACCATCCACGGTGAAACTTCATCCTGTGTTTCACACCTCTTTGTTGGAGCCGTATCATCCTTCTTCTCTTCCCGGTCGCGTTTCTTCTCCTCCCCTCCTGTGGTCATTGACACTGAACCTGAGTACGAAGTGCAGCCATCCTTGACTCTCGTCTTCATCGTCACCAACTCCAATACTTGGTGGATTGGAAAGGGTACCTGCCTACTGATCGCACTTGGGAACCTGCATCCAACTTACTCCATGCTTCTTCCAAGGTTGCTGCCTTCCATCGGCATTATCCTGCTAAACCAGGTCCCAAGACTCGTGGAACTCGTCTTTAGGGAGGAGGTGCTGTCACGACCCGATACAGATACAGGATTCCGGATACAGGATATGGGTTGCAGGACTTTCCTACAGGATTCCTACCAGGATTCCGGACACAGGATTCGGTTGCAGGATATTCCTACAGGATACACAGGATATGCCACAGGATATGCCTAGAGGATAAGGGACATGTGGACTCATCTTAGCCTCTGCATGCATGCAATCACTTTTGCATGCATGCAACCACTTTTGCATGCATGCCTAGATTAGCTCTTGGAGTTGTGAGCATAAAAGCTCCGACCTAATTGTTGTACAATCAGTTACTATCAACACCAGTCTTACTACGATCAATCTTGTCTTGTTCTGTCTTGTTCTTGTCTTGTTTCCTGTCTGCTCCTACCTCACTCCTGTTTCCTATCCTGCTCCTGGATCCGTCCTGCTCTTGTCTTGTTCCTGGATCCTGTCCTGCGCCTCCTGTCTTGTTCTCGGATCCTATCCTGATCCTGTCTTGCTCCTGGATCCGTCCTGTTCCTGTTCCTAGTTCCTGTCCTGCTTTCAGTCCAGCTCCTGAGTCAAGCCTTCCTGTCCTCGGAATCCTATTCTACTCCTGGTTCCTGGATCGTGCTTACATAAGCGAAATAAGGAAATATGAAATAGAATGGAGATCAGACTTTAGAAGGTCAGAACAGGGTAAAGATGGATAGATATGTAACAGGTACAATACTGCGAATCCCGTCACAGTAGTAAAAGAAAATAGTATACACCAGAACAGAGAAATAAGTAAGAAAAGATTCAATGAGAGTAAGATGAAATTTATATTATGTCCACACAAGGCACATATACTATATACAATATACTTGGGATACTTTCCTAGTCCTATTTATACCCTTACTCCCGTTTCCGTAGTAACAATTATCATAACTTCCTCTCATCCTTATCCATTCAGTTGTGTAACCTCCTTCTTATCATTATGGATAAGCCGTATTCCGCTTAACTTACTTATACATATTTCATCTCAAGCTTTGTTATGATAGTGACCCGTAATTCTATGTTCCCATTTGACTTTCGTTTTTCATAATATGTTTGTTTTAGTGTTTTTCCCATTTTATGCCCAAAGAAAAAAACATAATTAGAAATCTCCTACATGACTAACTATGATCTTAACAATGTGAATTTCTGTAAAATGGAAGAGAAAAATTTGGAACCACAGGTGTTGCTATTGTCCCCCTTGAATGAGGAGCATGATGAAGAAGATCAAGATGAACATCAAATGATAGCATTTTCATCAAAATAAAGAATACATGTGCAAAAGAAAGAAAAGGTGACCTATTGTTGTCTTAATATTAAATTGAAAATCTTATAATTTTAATTTTGTGTACAACTCAACAAATAATAAGCACTCCCTCGAGCCTTCCATTGATCATGGGTTTGATAATCAAGAGCTAGTAGTTATGTGCTTGCAGTTGGAAGGGGATTCAAAACATCCTTTTCATAAGGATGTTTAGAACCAAGTGTAAGCGGAAATTAGTGAACATGGAGCAGTTAGCGACACTTTTAGGGGGGCACAAGTCAAGGATATTAACAATACTAAACCCCTAAAAATATAAAATGGTGTTATCAACCAAGTCATAAAAGTTCAACAGAGCAACATGTAATCAAACGACGTGTGGAACTTGGCAAAGGGCCCATGGATGAACCTGTCCAGGAAGAACTCCCAAAAGAATGTAAGGTCTCTCAAAAAATCTTTTGATAACCAACAACTACTTGTCTTCTAAAACCTTAATAGGGTACTAGTGTCATAGTTTTACTATGGCCGCTCTTTACTTTAAAAGTTGACTGTTATTACCTATTGAATTATATTGATAAGCTTTACATTACTTACCTTCTAAAAATTTTTACCCTCATTTTCTGTGTTCGGTTAGGCTATTGGTTTAGCTTCGGTGAGTTCGGCATATCGAATATGGGTAGAAACACCCCTAGGGTTGACCTAAACCTAGGGTTAGGGTTTAGGGGTTGATGGGTCATTAGGTTAAAGTCATCAAGTATATTCCTATTGGGAATGAGATTTGTGTTGGGCTCTGTCACATATATTAAGTAGGATATGTAATGAGAGTTCTTGGGTTCATAATTGAGCTCGTTATTCTTTTACTAATGCAAGCTCTAGCTTGTGTCATCAAAACATAACTCTTTGTTATGCCGCCTTAACTTTCAAACGATAAGGCCTACCCTTAATGTTGGCAAATATGTGTCTGAGAAATCTTGTTTAAGTGCATGTTTTAAGGGTCAAAGGTTGAGGCATGTCTCCAACTTTCTCCTCCACGTCAAGCTAAGAATAGCACTCATAACTAAGCAAAGCATGTTTGTGTCCTTGTTCAATTGTGGGTGTGGATCTTAACTGACATGTTCTCTTTACCAAGTTCTTAAGAGTTCACAAAGGGCTTTAGAGTTGACATTTACAAGCCCTATTTATGGCTCCAAGTGTAACTCTTGAGTCAAGGGCTTTGGCAAAATAGCTTACATCTTGGAAACAATATCACATGAACATGTGACACTAGTGTCAGAGTTTTAACCCGGAGGGGTAACACGTGGTAACATGTGGCCGCCAAGTGGCCTTCCGGTGTCAATTCCTTGTGT
The DNA here is from genome assembly GCA_003024785.1 of Selaginella tamariscina. Taxonomy (NCBI): domain Eukaryota; kingdom Viridiplantae; phylum Streptophyta; class Lycopodiopsida; order Selaginellales; family Selaginellaceae; genus Selaginella; species Selaginella tamariscina. The sequence continues at coordinate 5,076 of PUQB01000639.1, read as the reverse complement.
GAACAATGCTAAGTCTTTCAAGATAACCCTAAGAGTCTGACTCAAATGCCTAGTTAAATAAAAGACTTAGAGTAATACCTAAGCCCCCTAGAATGACCATCCCCCAAACCTAGAGGATATCCCGAGTAGACTTTAGGATCCTATCCCAGTAGACCTAACAGGCTCATGCCCTAACCTCATCAAGGAGATGTGCCTTACACATACCCCTGTGACAGAGCTAAGGCATTGTCACTTACCCCTTGAAGAATCACCCTCATCCAGGAGTACAACCCCTTTAGGCGACAAGGGGTACCCTGAACCACGACTAACCCCTAAGGGTTTGAGTGGCCAAGTCATACCCTAAACCTAGGGCTAATACTTAGTGAGGACAAGAGTGTGCGCCGTAGACGGACACGAGTGTTCTGCTAAGCAAATTCCTTAAGGCTGGTTTGAATAACCCTAAGTACATGACCTTGCGAGTGCCTCATGAAAGGGCTCATGCTAACAAGCTTAGGTTGTTCAACCCTTGGATTCTAAGAAACTTAGCACCCTAGTGCAAGCACAAACATGCTTGTTTACTAGAGTATCTAACCCCTTGGCAACAAACCCAAAATAGAACCCCAAAGAGCATGCCTCGGGCATTGTAGCGCATGACGTTTAGCCTAGTGTCACATCTTCATTAACACTACCTTCCACGATGTGGGCTATCACGCCATAACCCTTAGATTCAAGAGTTGCACTAAGTGCCACAAACGTGGCTCCTAAATGTCAACTCTAGAACCCCTTAGTTAACCCTCAGGAACTAGGTAACGTGAACTTGTCAAACAAGATCCCACGCCCACAGTTGGACAAGGACACGGATGTGCCTTGCTTTGCCGTGAGTGCTACACCTACTTGATGTGGAGGAGGAGGCTGGAGACAAGCCTCAACCTCTACCTCTTGGAATGTGCATTCCGTCAAGACCTTCCAGGCATGGATTTGCCAACGTTAAGGGTGTGCTACCCCAAAAGTGGGACGTATCCTTGTCATCTGGAAGTTAGGGCGGCACAATAGAGGGTTGTGCCTTGACGACACAAGCTAGAGCTATGCTTCTTTATCAAAAATATCTTTTTTCCTATATATAAGTTACAAACCCAGAATCCAGCTTTTCAAGATGCGCTGTGGTGGCCCATTGCCCATTGGCGTCATAGTGCCGATAAGTCTCGCCCAACATGTTACCTATATCTTGCACCATGAGAAGAGTAACGAGCTTAGTCATGAACCCATAAACCCTCACTCCTACATACTACCTTATTTATGTGACAAAGGCACCCCCTTTTTTCTTGTTTACATAAGTGGGCTAGCACGGAATGTCATTCCCAGAGGGAATATACTTGGTGAGTTATCCATCGACCCCTAAACCCTAACCTGTCAAACTTAGGGGTATTTCTAAACATATCCGACATGCTGAACTCACCAGAACTAACCATTAACCCAACCAGGACACGGAAAACCAAGGTAAGAGCTTTCTAAATGGAAGTGCTAGCTTCGCCAGAGTTTCTTGAAAATACCTAATGACACCCGGCCGGACCATCACTAGATATCCAAGTGCAAAAAGCGGGCTTGTTTCTTCTACACCTAGGGCTTATCAACATAGTACAGTAGATAACAACAATCAACGTCCAAAGTAAAGAGGAGTCATAGTAAAAATTATGACAACTAGGCTAACAACATATAGTACAACACTAGAGGCACGTCCTTTGGGGTTATGTCATGGGTTTAACACCAAGGAGTTGAATACTCTAACAAACATGCATGCATTAGGGTGTTAAGCCTTAGGCATCGGATAAAAGAGGTTAAGTCTTGTAACTAGGTGTACTATTGACACACTTGGCTGGAGTGTCTCCTTGGGATCTAGGGTTGAACAACTTAAGCTCATTAGTATGAGCCCTTTCGTGAGGTTGTGTTTTTAAAGTTATCTAAACTTAACCTTAGGGAGTTTGCTTAGTAAAACACTTGTGTTCACATATAATGCACACTTATGTCCTCATTAAATACTAGGTCTAAAGTATGACTTGGCCACTCAAACCCTTAGTGGTTATTTATCAGTCAAAGTACCCCTTGTCACCCTAAAAGGGTTGTACTCCCAACGAGGGTGATTTATCAAAGGGTAAGTCATAATGCTTTAAATTATCATAGGAGTATGTATAAGACATGTCTTTTTAATAAGGTTAGGACATGAGCCTATCTATCCTAGAGTTTACTCATATTATCCTCTTAAGTTTTGGGGTTCACACTCTCAATTTATCCATGCCACTTGAAGATGTGTGTTTATAGTAGTGTTTAAATAGATCACCACTAGAACAAAAATTAAATGTTTTTTATTTATTGAATATTAATATAAAATTTACTGAAATTATTAATGAATATTCCATTTAAAGATGAATATTATATGCTATTTAAATAATTTGTTAAAAATAATTCTTCATAAACAAGACGCGGTGCGTACTACACAAACTATATCATTATTTGAACAACAAACTTAAAGCGATTGGAAAAATGATAAAAAAAAAATTTATACACATATATGTATAAAATAATTGACTTGATTGAAAGAAAATAGAAACGCTTAGAATTAATTCAAAATCTTTAAGGGGAAGGCGAAAAGCAATATTCACTTGCAACACAATTTTTAGTTAATAATATGCATATCAATGTATATTATATATAAGAATCTACAGTAACATCTGCTATATATATTGAGTGCACATCATATAGGTTGATATTGTGACACATTACGTTGTCCTTAAATGATAACGTTTTCATAGTCAACATAACATCTCTCTCATGTACAGGTATGTATATCTAATATATAATGGAAGTAGCAAATTGTGATCATAGAGTTTTTATACACAAAAAAAAATCTTGTATTAAGAACAGTTCGGGAGGTTTACGATTATTCAAAGGCTGTAGAAGTTTGAGCAATTTTCTTAATGTTAATTAAACAAGTATAATGATACATAGCCAACAAAAGTATAAAGGTACATACACGTGTATATATGCATATGCAAAATAGCAAACATCATAGTAAACTTGATTTGTTTTAGATAATTATTAATTTTATTCAACATGTACAGATAGTGTATTGTACAGTATTTACATTAATTAATATATGCATCGATAGTATATATAAATAATCTACATAGCATAATATAACTTATCATATGTGTACACAGTATATTTACAGGTGATTCTATATATTTATACGTAACATATACAGTTTGGGATGCTTGTTTTCACATGGTTATCCACACATACGAACAGTTTTGTATATAGAAATAGTATTGGTATACATATATAACGTGTAGTGAATGTGTATTTATTTCTTAAGACAAAGAGACTTTTTGAACATACACGGATTATATATAACGTGTGTGTGTGTGTGTGTTCATAATTATTATTATTAATACATTATTCCAATGATAATATAAAAATTTAAAATGAAATTCACGCTGGATGAATAATTCATTTTAATATAATAACAAATGATTTATTATTACTTTTGAGCAAGCACAATAGTAATGAAAGATTTTATTATTCATACCGACAAAGTTACCAACTAAACTTATTAAAAAAACGATTAATGTCTCATAAGTCTTTTAACAAGGCCCATGCAAGAAATATGTACATATGTAATAATAAAACGTACATACAGTGTGTATAATACGTGTACGTAATATAATCGTATTAAGACACTTCATTTGGCAAGACATCGTCTAGAACAATAATAATGAAGATTTTATTATCTATTATGGACAAAATTACCCGCCAAACTTATTACAAACAGATAAAATAATGTCTTTAGGTATTTCAATTTAATACTACATATGCATATCAATAGATATTACTAAATAATATATTCATGCATATTTAATTAATATAAACACTATATAATATAACTAGCTGTACATTTTATTATTTAAAAAATATTATTTAAGGAAAAATTAAGTTTAGTAAGACTATATACGTATTTGATATATTTGTGTTACTTATTACTTATGTATTGATTGTAGTGGATTATCGCAAAACCTTAATTATTTTTAATACAGCATTACCAGTTCAGGCTGACAATATTTACTTTCAATATCTGAAGTTGTCCTGTCGTTCACACACATATACACAAAAGATCTTTTTTGTGTATATAACTTCTTATAACTCTATGATCTCTATTTGCTGCTTTTATTATATATACTCTTGTATGCAAAATAGTATATTTTAAAATACATTAACATATTTAAATATATATTCTATAACAGCTACTTGTGAATTACTCATTCGTAAAATGGTATATTATAATATATTAATGTATATTTTATAACGACTAATTGTATAGCTTAAAAATACTCATTCACGAATGACAGATTTTTCTCATAATTTTCACCCATTTAATGACATTGATCTTGAATTGATTTCATGTTTTAGCTAGTTTTAACTTATGCTTAATTAACTAATTTTTAAGTACATTAAATCTTTAATTAATTTTATTATTTATTTATTAATTTTATTAGTTTTCTCATAATTAACTTAATTTTAATTTCACTAATTAATTTTATAATCAAATTAAAAAGATCGATGCTGTGATATCCAACCTCGGTCCTTCACGCTTTTACGTGGCATCTTGTGCGCATTCTTACTCTTCCTGCATCTGTTAATACACACACAGATATATACAGTATATATGTGTGTGTGTGCGCCGTATTTAATTATATAGTGGGCAATTGTGTCCATAATAAATAATAATGTAAGAGCTTTAAAGTTTCAACAACTGAAACTTTCTCTTAATGAAAGAGATTTCTTTTTCCCTTAATTTAAGATTTAAAAGTTTTATAGATTTATAGAAATGTATTGCACTCGTAATAATCATTTCTAAATATTTAATGATATATAAAATTATAATGTCATAAAGATTACCAAATTAAGTTCCCTGGTAACATAATATATTTACATGTTACAAACACGCACAAGCACGACGTCACATACACAAACATATCTCAAATATAGAAATATGCATTTATTTATATATACTGCTATATAAAACGAACTGTATGTATGTATATC
>PUQB01000638.1:0-140151 GCA_003024785.1 Selaginella tamariscina | reverse complement strand
ATACTTAGTGCTGGTAATCTCATCTATAATAAAGTAAATTAATATGTATAAGTTAATGTACATATATATAATTTTCTTGTTTGATTTTAACAAAAATGACTTGTGAAATAATAAATAATGATGTAATTTTGAAATGAAAGTTATATTTCTTTTTAAAGTAATTTTGTAAGTCTATATTTGTTTTTATATATATATATATGGTATTTCCTTCCTTATTAAATGTCTATTTTGCTATATATGAAAACTCTTAAATAGGCATATTCATGTACATGCCTAATTGTATGTATACTTGTGCTACCTCTAAAGTAATTATATATGTATAAGTTAATGTAACTTTCTTGTTTGAATTTAACAAAAATGACTTGTGAAATATAAATAATAATGTGATTCTGAAATGAAAGCTATATTCTTTTAAAGTAATTTGTAAGTCTATATATATATATGGTGTTTCCTCCCTCATTAAATGTCTATTTTGCTATATATGGAAACTCTAATAGGCATATTCATATATATGCCTACATTGTATGTATATATGTGCACACTTCTCTCTCTTATGTAGTTTTATAGTGTGGTACATGTTTTCTTATATAATATGTGCATGTAGACATTTAAATATATAGATAAATCTAAATATCCATCTCTCACATACACATTATTTTTATATAACATACATAATATTTAGTATATTTATTTGTATAATCTCATGCATATTCATACATTTCTATAGTGGTAATTATATATATTTGATGTAAAAAAAAAAATAACAGACTTTAGGGTTAGTTAACCAATAAATTAAATAGTAAAACTACTAATATGTATTTACTAATAAGATATTTTATATATTTTGCTACTAACAATGCTTGCTTGTCTTCTTAACTACAGAGTCAAAGTCTAAATTCTTTTTAGGTCAATTGTGTATAAATAAGGTGTTTGTAAAAGGAGGTTTTATATAGGAATATTTTAGGCTTATTCTAAAATATACTTGAATTGCATACAATTAGGCTTTAGATTGAAAAATAAAATGCATTAAATATATGTCGACATAGCTTAAAATGTCGATTTAAGTTATAAATAATGTGAAAAGGTGAAGACCTATAATCACATAATCCTGCCAATTCAAGTGAATGTTGTTATTCACATTTGCTAGTGAACAAGACATGTTTAGTGGAGTCCAGTTAATTAGACATATCACATACCTGTTAAATTATCTAAGTGTCAATAGAGGTGCATAGTTCCTTTGATAGGCAACTAGCAAGCAATAAACCTTAATGTTGCTAAGAACACGCAACTAGAGAAAATGTGTGATGTTTAGTCCAAGAATGTGATTGTAAACAAAGTATATATGCAAATAAAGACATTAGCTCTTCCCCTTCTTAAAGCCTGCACAAGTGCAAGAAGGAACCTAAAAATGGTTACTTTCAATGTTTGATTAACGAATGAGACAATAAACAATTCATGCCTTCTACATTGCTCCACTTCCATACCACTAATATTTCATCAAACTTTTGACTTGTTAGTTGTAGTTTCTTTCATGCTCTTTCGACAACTTGCTGGGCGTTCTGACATAATGTTGGCACCCTAGTAGACCTCGCTCCTCTAAGTGGCAATGGCTGAGTGTGACAGCTAGTCGTACTTGTGCATGTTCAACTCCATCTAGCTTAAATTCTACTTCATGTAAAAGTGCACTTAGATAACCTCCATTTGAACAATCCCTGCATAGGGATGTTTATAACAGGTAGAAGGATGTGGGTAAAACCACATCATTTGGCGCACATGTTCAACATTTCCCAAGGTATTTGTATAACGTCTTGTGTCGAAGAATCCTGGTGCTAAAACATGATGCGAATATCCAATCAAGTGCTCACAAAAGTTTGTCCCTCTTCTTTATTGCCCACACACTTCACTTGGCTCAACTTTCTTATCCTTTGTATAGCCCAATCCATTGGGTTTACCTCTCTTTGTGTATATCTTAAATTTGAGCTTTTTCCTTCTAGAATTCAGAATCACATGCTTTGCATAGTGGATCTTGTGGTGGTGTGAGCAGCGTTCCTTAGTGTCGTTTGATCCAGTTGAAGTCTCATGCACCATGTAAACATGAACATTAATTGATGAAGCAAACTCAAGATTGGCCGAGTGTTCTTTCTTGTCAATGAGGTTGATAATGGTAGTAGGTGATATAGACTTTCACATTGATAACTTTCATTGAATTGTATTAATGAGCATGTCTTGATCCTGTATACCTACCTTCTAATGCTGCTTTCACCCTTGTCACTCTACAAGCCAACGTTTGCAAGATCTAACATCATAGCTTCCAATAATGGGACACTCTTTATTAGTCGCAACCTCCTCGCTTGTGTGAACCACTTTGAGTTGTTTATGGTTGGAACATTGAACTTACCTTCCTTTATCAAGTTGCATATCTTCACTATAGATATGTGGTTTTCGTGCTTGATCCACTAGGCTAGCCATGTCTTTAAAGTGGGAACGTTTAACACTTGACCATTTTAAAAAGATTCAAACATTGCAAGCCTCTCCATCTTCTCTTCATTAATCAATGCCTTAGTCCAAGAATGAGCAAGGTCATGTGTTCTTTTGGAATCCACTTTTTAGTAACTTGCCTGACATATTGCATATAGTGGAACATATAGCTTCTCTATGTACCTTTTATCTTGTTACCATTGTTAAATACTTGACAAAGGACTATCTGCTTCATTAAATAAGAAATCTGTGAAATTGATGTTGTAGAGTCTTTACTTTTGACAAACATAGTGTCAAAAACATTGTCATTGTGATGTTATCTTCTCGACACACGTCACCTTATACTATCATAACCATTGAATGCAGGCTTTGTAAAGAACAATGAAGCAATTTAGTTAGAAAACACATGACGAGCTAACTACTTATAATGGATCAAATGCAGCCCAATCGAAAATATAATGTGTGTGATTCAAGACCACCTATTGTTGTTCAAGGTCATGACTAGGTTGACACATGCGGATGTAATCCATGCCTAAACTAGGCCCATTGACTATCATTTTGAATATTAAAGGGTGTTTTTTCACACCATCTTGTTCTATCCTAGGAACATGAATAACATTGATGAATGGTATGAACAACTTTCTTTTCATTTCTAACAGGCTATCATAACCTTCTTTGAACCTTGTTTTGTTGGTTCTTATTTGCTTAAATTCATTCATGAGTCTTGTTACAACACAAACTTAGAGCAATCATAGTTCTTGTCTTGCTTACCTTCAGTGAGTGGTGAGTGGTTCTAGACTTTTCAAAAGTTTGTTAAAGGTTACATCATCTAGTGTTTTAAAGAGCTCTTTCATGATCATCTCACGAGCTGCTTGGAACTATATCGCTCTTTGGTTCTCCTCAGATTATTTACAATAGTTTTATTTATAAATTGTTTAGCTTTAGCTTTGATTGTAGACAACAAGGAACCAGTGTGGGGTGATGATGTTGACCATAATGGATGAAAAGTCTAGTCTTTGCCACATTGTTAGGTATATGTAATAACACATGGCCTTAGATATGTCATTGTCATTGTGATGTTATCTTCTCGACACACGTCACCTTACACTATGATAACCATTGAATGCAGGCTTTGTAAAGAACAATGAAATAATTAACATAACGAGCTAACTACTCATAATGGATCAAGTGCAACCCGATCAAAAATACAATGTGTGTGATTCAAGACCACCTATTGTTGTTCAAGGTCATGACTAGGTTGACACATGCGGATGTAATCCATGCCCAAACTAGGCTCATCGACTATCATTTTGAATATTAAAGGATTTTTTTCCACACCATCTAGTTCCATCCTAGGAACATGAACAACATTAATGAATGGTATGGACAACTTTCTTTTTATTTCTAACAGGTTATTATAACCTTCTTTGAACCTTGTTTCACTGATTCTTGTTTGTTTAATCCATTCATGAGTCTTATTATTAATTTTAGCTTTAATTGTAAACGACAAGGAACTAGTGGTGGGGTGATGATGTTGACCATAATGGATGAAAAGTCTAGTCTTCATGACATTATTATGTAAGATGTAATAATAAGGCCCCAAAAGATTTAGCTCATGTCCACAATGCATGCATGTTATGCCTTCAATGTCCTAACGAATGTTTTTTTTTTTTTTCACTTTCCATATGAATCCCTTGACTTGCTCGGCTTCTTAGCCATATCAAGAAAAGAACAAGAAGGGTCCATGCCTTAGATGACTGAAATAGTTACTCTGTCTGACTTGGGCTAGAACTTTGCCAATGAGTGGTACTAGGATATGTTCAATTGTGATTGTCACGACCCGATACAAAATGCAGGATACATGATATGGGTTAAAGGATATGCCTATAGGATATACCTACAAGATATGCTTACAGGATATTCCTACATGATATGCTTATAAGAATACCTATAGGATATGCCTGCAGGATATACCTACAGGATATTCCTATAGGATATGCCTATAGGATATACTACAGGATATGCCTAGAGGATAAGGGTCACTATTTTTAGCACATGACTAGATTAGACTCATGACCAGATTAGCTTGGAGTTATGAGTATAAAAGTTCCGACCTAATTGTTATACAATTAGTTACTATCATCACTAGTCTTTCTACAATCAATCTTGTCTTGTCTTGCTCCTTGCCTCCTGCTCTTGTTTTGTTCTTGGTTCCTAGTTTCTGTCCTGCTCCTTGTTCTGTTCCTTGTCTTGCTTCCAAGTCAAGATTCCTTGTTGTCGGAATCTTGCTCACTTCCTTGTTCCTGGATCGTGGCTTGACAGTTTGATAGTAACTGCTTTCATAGCTTTCCAATTTCCAGCTACTTATTTTTCCTTGATTCTTCTCCTTCGTTTTCCTTCTTTTTTCTTTCATAGATCATGGCTGATTTTGAGCAATTTCAATGCGAGCACCAAATATTACTTCATGAGCTGGCCACTTTGTGCCAAATGGTCAACAGATCTGCAAGGTTCCACCAATACGGCGCATGCAGCTGCTGATGCATCCTCCAAGGCTGTTGCGCAGGCTCTCTCTCAAGCATCCGTGGTTTCCTCTCCATCAAACACTTCTTCGGAGCTGAAGATCAGCATGCGGAAAGTTCAATGGCAATCGTGCTGATTTCCAAAGGTTCCTGAATCAGATCATGCTTTTGATCCGCATGCAACCACGCTGTTACTCAACTGATGCACAAAAGGTTAGCCTTTTGGCATCCTTACTAATTGGATCTCCACAGGCTTGGGTTGCCCCTTTGTTGGAGCGTGACGACCCATTGATGGAAGACTTTGAAGGTTTCGTGGCTGTCTTTGAAGCTTGCTTTGGAGATCCCAATAAGTATCGTTCCGCATGCACGAAGTTACGAAAGCTCACACAAGGATCTCGACCAGCTTCCGTCTATGCATCCGAATTTTAGCAACTTTGCACGAACATTCCATGGATGAGACTACATTGATTGAACACTTCCGTTTTGGGTTGAGGGATGATGTGAAGGACCTTCTCCTTACGTTACTGGATGCTCAAACATTAGTGGAGATCATGCAACAGGCCGTTCGCTGCGACAACCGCTTGTTTGAGCGTTGTTAGGAAAAATCCGTTAGCAGTTCCTGCAAACCAATCCTGCAACTGTGTACATACTTCTGCGACACCTTCTAGAGTAGTTCCTATGGAGGTTGAGAAATACAAGCGTGGTTCACTTTCCGTTGCTTAGAAGCAACGTCGCCGTAGTGAAAATCTATGTTTGTATTGTGGTGAAGTAAGACACAAGGTGTCAAGCCATGATACAGGAACAAGGAGGCTTGACTCAGGCGCAGGACAAGGAGCAGGACAGGAACTTGAAACTCAGGAGTCGAACAAGGAGCAGGACAAGGAGCAGGATAGGAACTGGAGCAGGATAGGAATTAGGAACTCAAGAGTAGGACAAGGAGTAGGTCAAGAGCAGGACATGAACTAGGAACTCATGAGCAGGACAAGGTACAAGACAGAAACTAGGAACTCCAGAGTCAGGAGTAGGCTTGACTCAGGAGTGGACAGGAACTAAGAACTTAGGAGCAGGATAGGAACTGGAGCAGAATAGCGGGATAAGGAGTAGGATAGGAAATGGAGCAGGATAGGAGGACAAGAAGTTGAATAGGAACCGGAGCAGGATAGTAGGACTAGGAGCAGGATAGGAATTGGAGTAGGATAGCAGGACAGGAGCAGGACAGGAACTAGGAACGCAAGAGCAAGACCAGGCGCAAACAGGATCCAGGAGTAAAATAGGAACATAACAAGATCCAGGAGCGAGACAGGAGCAGGACAGGATCCAGGAGCGAGACAAGAAGAGAACAAAAAGCAAGGAGCAAGACAAGAACAAGACAAGACAAGATTGATCGTAGTAAGACTGGTGTTGATAGTAACTGATTGTACAACAATTAGGTCGGAGCTTTATGCTCACAACTCCAAGAGCTAATCTAGGCATGAGTGCTATAAGTGGTTGCATGCATCTAAAAGTGGATGCATGCATGCAGAGGCTAAGATGAGTCCACATGTCCCTTACCCTTTAGGCATATCCTGTAGGCATATCCTGTACGAATATCCTGTAACCCGTATCCTGTAACCGGAATCCTGTATCCTGTATCGGGTCGTGACACAAGGCGGCGGAATGTCCTATTAAAGCCAAGAAGTTCAAGACGTGTGAAGTTGAAGCTGAAATTCAGTCGGAAAACTTCAATGTTCACTTCGTCTAGGAGCCACAAAGTTGGACGTAGGTGCAGGCTCCATTGGTGCTGCTCATACCATTCCATCACTCAAGTTTCCTGTACACATTCATCTCAATAATCGAGAGCTCAAGGAGTTTGCCCATTAGACATTGATGCAAATGCATGCTTCATGAATGACACTTTTGCAACTCAACATGGCATTTCGGTGGTGAAGTTGAAGCGTGTAGTTCCTGTAGAGGTGCCGATGGTCGTCTGATTACTTCTGGCGCAGTTACCCATGCTACCAAACCTCTCTCTTATAGTCATGGCGCATTCAACTGTTCGATTTCCTTCAACTTGATCAAGACTCGGTCGACTCCCATTATTTTGGGCATGCCATGGTTCGTTATTGCAAATCCTCAGATCGATTGGAGGTCTAAGACGCTCACGTTTTCCTCTCCGGTAACCAGGATCAATCCTGTACTTTCCTGTGTGTAGGATACATCTTTAATGTCTGAGGCAGTACAAGTTACAAGATTGACCGTGCCTGTTCCTATATCAATGTTGAAGACTCCTCCTCGATAGGATTCACCTCATGTTAGTTTCTCAGCACATCCGTAGGCTCTCTCCACTCATGATCGACTTTGGCTTGCAGCACTACAACTTCATCAGGCTCCAGCAGATTCCACACTCCTACATAACATCCATTTGTAGTTGGCTACAGACGACTTGGCAAGGAATGTATTTTTATACATTAGTCCTGACATCGCAAGTTCCTCTTCCTCCAATTCCCGTACAGACTACAAGTTGTTTGCGGACTCCTGTACTGGGAAGGTCTCCTATACGTTCATGTTGGTATTTGCAGGACTCGTGTTTTACAGGATTGTCATGATACCTCGGCTATATGACATTTTGGTGTGGCCAAGACAGTTGAGTTGGTGACTCGCAACTATTGGTGGCCAGGGTTGCGAGGTTTTATGGACAAGTTTGTATGGAGTTGTGACACCTGCAATAGGTTGAAGATGCCTCGTCACGTGCCTTCGTCCTCTTCCTGTTCTTTCTGCTCCCTTGGAGATCCATTTCTATGGATTTCCTCACAGATCTTCCTCCTTCTCGTGGATTTGATGCAGTTCTTGTGGCGGTTGACTATTTCACCAAACAGGCTCATTTCCTACCATGTCACAAGATTGCTATAGGCCAGACAACTGTATTCCAACACCATGGTCTTCCTGAGAGCATTGTTTCTGATCGAGGCCCACAATTTATGTTTAAGTTTTAACAAGAACTTCTCCGGAGTCTATAGGTTAAAGCGGACCTTTCTTCAGGATACCATCCACAAACTGATGAGCAGTCAGAACGCATGATTCAGACCTTAAAGTAATATCTTCGCTGCTTCATCAGTTACCAATAGGACAACTAGTTGGACCTTCTTCCAATGGCGAAGTTTGTCTACAACAACTCCATTCACGCATCTACAGGCTAAACACCTTTTTTGCTCTTACAGGCTACTATCCACATTTTGACTTTGCTCCTCCTACTTCTCCTTCTTTCGCTCCTGCAGTACAGGATCGTCTTCAGCATCTTTCTCAGGTATATGAGGATCTCCGGGTTCATCTTCAGCAAGCACATGAACGGTACAAGCATCATGCTAATGTTCATCATCAACTAGCACCTGCATACAAGATTGGTGATCTCGTGTGGCTTTTTCGTCGGCATATTCGCACCAACATGCCTTCTTTAAGTTGGATTTTCAACGATTGGGCCCTTATAGAATTGCGGCTGAGGTCAATCCTGTAGCTTTCCGACTCGAGTTACCATTTACGATGAAACTTCATCATGTGTTTCACACCTCTTTGTTAGAGCTGTATCATCCTTTTTCTCTTCCTGGTCGTGCTTCTTTCCTCCCCCTCATGGTTATTGACGGTGAATCTGAGTACGAAGTTGCAGCCATCCTTGATTCTCGTCTTCATCACCGCCAACTTCAATACTTGGTGGATTGGAAAGGTTATTTGCCTACCGCTCGCACTTGGGAATCTACATCCAACTTACTCCATGCTTCCCAAAGTTGCTGCTTTCCATCGGTGTGGATGAGGAGTGTGTTCACTGCACCTGACATCAACTACGATGTCTACAATAAGAAGCTGCTGGCAATCGTCAATGCCTTTGAGGAGTGGCACAAATTCCTTGAAGGTTCCCCGCATGTGGTTAAGGTGTATTGTGATCACAAGAACTTCTAGTACTAGGCAATAACACAAGTTCTCAATCGGCATCAGGCGCAATGGGCCAGTCTTTGTCCCGGTTCTGATACGTGATTATTCATCGTCCTGGTCGTCTAAATGGCAAAGCAGATGCTTTATCTCGTCACAGTTACCTAGCTCTACCAAGTGAAATCCCATTTGATCAACAAGAACAAGTCACAGTTGTTGGTGAACGCGCTTTCTCGTTCTTCTACTCTAGTTGACACTCGTTTTTGGATCTAATCCGAGAAAGTCTTTCTCAAGACGAGTTTGCTCGTGATGTCCTTACACATGTTCGACGAGTTCAACCATTGTCTTCAGGGTCACAACTACGAGATTATGCTACTTTCCATTTTCATAATGGGTTGCTATACCACCACATCCAAATCTATGTTCCAGACGGAGAACTAAGGTTGCGAGCTGTCCAACATTGCCATGACAACACAGCTGCGGGACATTTTGGCATTCAGAAGACTATCGAGCTAGTACAGCGTGTGTTCTGGTGGCCTCGGCTTCGCATGTATGTTGAGAAATTTGTGCGATCTTGTGACACGTGCTAGCGTACAAAGTTTCCTTGTCATCAACCGGTTGGACTACTACAGCCTCTTCCTATTGCTCAGCATCCATGGTCATTCATCACCATGGATTTCCTCACTGATTTACCGCCTTCTAGAGGGTTTGATGCTGTCCTAGTCATGTTGATCGGTTCTCTAAGATGGCGCACTTTGTTCCTTGCAACAAGACATGTTTGGGTCCTGATGCTGCAGATCTGGTGTACCGATCTTCCTGATGAACTTGTCACTGATCGAGGTCCCCAGTTCACTTCGGCATTCTGGCAGAGATTCCTAGATCGGCTACGTATCACCAGGAAGCTATCTACTGCACATCATCCTGAAACAGATGGCCAAACGGAGCGCACGATTCACATGTGGTGAACACACTCCTCATCCCTGTTGCCTTGCATGCTTGAATAAGGTTGATGTCAGGTGCAGTGAACACACTCCTCATCCACTGTTCACTGCACCTGACATCTAGCTAGTCACTATATTTAAAAATAGTGACATTTATAAAAAATTTGGTATATTTAAACCGAGATTATGTGGACGACGGTACTAAGTGCTTGTAGAGAGTGCTTCATATTTCTTTGTGTAATGCGTAACATCAAACTGATTCAAGCATGCAAGGACAACAGGGATTCACACACAAATTGCCCAAAGCAAACATCACAAAGACAGGATCTGGCTCTCTCCACATCACTATGCGTTTTATAAGCACTCAAGTAGTCTCGGTTTAACTATATGAAGTTTTTTATTATATATATGAAAGTATATGTATATATGAATATGAATCCAACTTTCATATATACATATACATATGCTTGAACTCGTTATTATATATGAAAGTATATGTATATATGAATATGAATCCAACTTTCATATATACATATACATATGCTTGAACTCGGCTACTGGTTCAGAGTCAGTGTATATATATATATGAAAAGTATGTGTATATACATATATATTTCGGATCATCTAGGTGTACACATTAATCTAGGTGTACACATTAGACAAGAGGACACATAAGGTCCACAGTTATCAGGTCGACACTAAAGCACACACTGGCCAATCCTGGTAGCTCTCTCCACATCTTTCTGCGTTTTACAAGCACTTAGTAGAGTAGTCCACGTAAACTCCCTCGGTTCAAAGGGCATCACATGTATCAACTCCTCGGCCTCACTAAGCTTCCCTGCTTTACCCAGCAAATACACCATGGATGTGTAGTTCTCAATAGTGTGACCAACTCCATAATCTCGTAATAAAACTCCAAATATATATCTTGCGTCTTCAAGCAGCCCAGCGTGAGCACACGCTCCGAGTGCCCCACATAACGTAACCACGTCTGGTTTGATTCCCTCTACAAGCATCTCCCAGAACATCTGTACTGCTTCAAACCTGTGCCCGCTCTCTGCATACACAGTGATGATGGTGTTCCAGGAGATCGCATTCCTCATGTCCATTGCATCGAAGACCTCCCTGGCAAGATCCAGACGCCCGCATTTCCCATACATGTTCACGAATGCGCTGCAGATGAAAACATCGAGCTTAAATCTGTTCTCTTTAATAACCGAGTGAATCAGCTTCGCGTCGGACAGTGAGGGCTCAGCTGAGCATGCATCTATAAGGCTCCCAATTGTGTATCTGTGTGGGCACTCCAAGTCCATGAGTTTGAAGAGCTTCACATATGTTGGGCATTTGCTGACAGCCCGAATGACGGTGGCGTGCGCGTACTTGTGCATGACCGGGATTTCTTTTGTGCATCGTCTTCGTCTTCGCCTCTTGTTTGAGCATATAAGAGTATCTCCTGCACAGTTGCCTACCAATTCGCTTGAGGTCGATCTCAGTTGCAAAAACTTATCGCATCAAGTTTGATAAATATTCCACAGTGTCCTCGACCTTGGGAACGTAGCCGTTCAACTTGAAAGGTAAGTGCCCTGCATTTGAAACATTTAAGTTCGACTTATTCTGCGCACATACTATGCTGTGAATTCCTGACAGTGTTTTAATCGTAGGAGGAACATTCAACGAATATTCTAATCTTCCTTTTTTAACAAGCTAAAAATTCAAATATGGTTCGTAAGTAAATAGACTAGACTCGGTAGAATATTTAAGAAATATATTAAGTCCATAAATAAAATAAAACAATCCGTAAATAGAAGAATCCATAAAAGAATATAATAAAATAGAATTACTTATCGAAAGGTTTGAGTTTAGCAGATCTTGTGCGTGTTCATACACGTGTAATATTAGGATGACTCGTGGTATTATATTTACAGTTCCCCACTGGGCGGAGAAGCATTTGAGAGCTCGCAAGGTTGTGTATTTCAAAGCTAGGCAGGAGGCATGTAAACAGGTAGAGATCAAGAAGACGGTGGAGCAAGAATTTAAAGAAGACCCCAGTACAAATGAGAAGAAATCCAGTAAAGATGGAAACGATAAGGAAGGCAGTGATGACGATGACCCGGTTAAAGATGGAAACGATAACGAAGGCAGTGACGGTGGCGATGGCTCCAGCGATAATGAAGACGGCGGCGATGACTCCAGCGATAATGAAGACGGTGGCGATGACTCCAGCGATAATGAAGACGGTGGCGATGGCGATTATATGTATTTGGACCTGGGACACAGCGACTTCTGGCCATGCTACTTGCGTTTCATGTTTATTGCAGCCTACAGGATGGTTCAGGCTGAATGGTCGGATGTAGAAGACGGTGGAGATGCTCAGGTTGCCTTGAAAGACGGGGAAGCTGTTCTTGTTCCGCTCAGGCCCCTAAGGCAATGGTGTTGGACACCATTCTTCGTGTGTGCTCTCCGAACCTTCATTCCATCCCAATATCAAGCCACACAAAAAACCTCAAGGAGATCAGAATATATCTGAGATTTGGAATGCCGGAGTCAGATTATGATAAACATGGAAGCTTGAATCTTGAACTTTGTTTCACAGATTACGAGCTGATTAGCGTGCTTGGTGCTGCTGGATTTGGTGTATTGGTTGACATGTGCAGAGACCACCATATGTTCGTCAATGTAATAGATGCAGATCGAATTAGCAGGATGGCTGCTGTGCTCAACAAACTGTCGCCGTACTTCCCCACTTGCAAAGAAGACCTGAATGGAACTCCTTACGTGTCGGGTGATCCTTATGATGAGAATTTGGATGAAAGAAATACTATGAAAGAGATCCAGGAGAACTTTAATGTGCTTGCTGGTCTTGGCTGCGGCATTACTGGTATTGTTGAGTATTAACTTACTGGATGTTCTATAGAGTGCGGATTTATCTTTCTCATTCATCTGCCGGAGATTGAGAATATACTCTAAAATATACTAGGAGTTATTAATAAAAAAACACGGTACATTTTGAGTACTCTTGGTGTGTGTGGGTGTAATTCCTTGTGTTAGTGATATATATCTCTATGTGTATAGGTGTTTTCAGATAATCGTACAGGTGTAATGTTAACAAAAATCATTTTCTCCTTTTTTATTTATGGGAATAAGATACGCTATTCAACTCAAGTTCCAGGCTTGCTTCTTAATACCGAGGAAGGATCCTGCTCTAAACTTGCGCTCGCAAGGTTGTGTATTTGGCAGGCAGCTTTCAAACAAGAAGTGGAGCAGACATGTAAACAAGTGGTGAAAAAGAGGTTGAGAAGACGAAAAGACCCAGCAAAGATGGTGGCACATAAATCAACCACTCGCTGATCATTTACCTTATAAGTTATAACTATGGAAAGTCTTTTGTAAGATGAGAAAAATAATAAAAAATCGATCTACTATGGGGGTTAGTACCACACAACCCAAAATTTCTAAACATATTTTGTATAGTTTGATATAGTATACATACATACATATATATATTTATTTATAATGATGTTAAATGAAGTAAATTTTCAAGCATAGTGCGACGTTACAAAAGATTAATAATCTCATCCATACTAAGTAAATTACATATGCATAAGTTAATGTTATGTTTATGTGATATATATATAAAACTTTCTTGTTTGATTTTAACAAAACGTCTTATGAAATATAAACAATGATGTAAAGCTGAAAACCCTTTGGATGCTATATTCTTTTTAAGGTAATTTGTAAGTCTATATTTGTTTATATATATAATAATGCATAATCTTATTTCCTCCCTTATTAAGTGTCTGTTTTGTTATATATGGAAACTCTTAGACAGACATATTCATGTATATGCCTACATTGTGTGTGTATACATGTGTACACTTCTCTTTCTTCTAGAATTTTATAGGTGTGGTACATGTTTTTTTATACGATATGTGCATGTAAACATTTAAATTTACAGATAAATCTAAATATTCATGTCTCACACACATATATTATTTTTATATAACATACATAATATTTAATATATTTATTTACATAATCTCATGCACATTTTATACATTTCTATAGTGGTGAGAAGAAGCCAAATATAATTATATAAGTAGCTATAAATATTTAATGTAAAAATAAAAAAGTATACAAACTATAAGTTTAGTTAATCATTCAAGTTGACCAATAAACTAAATAGTAAAATTATTTATTAATAAGATATTTTTATATATTTTGCTGTTAACAATGCCTTGCTTGTCTTCTCAATTACAAAGTCAAAGTCTAAATCTTTTCTAATTCAAATCATGTATAAATAAGGGGTGTTGACAAAAAGGAGGATTCATATAGGAGCCTTGTAAAATATTTGGGCTTATTCTGAAATATACTTGAATACTCTATAAAATGAGGCTTCAAAATTTAATGCATTATATTGGCTTAAATGTCAATCTAAGTTATAAATAATATGAAACCTAAAGTCATATAATCATGTCGATTCAAGTGAATGTTGTTATCCACATCTGCTAGTGAAAAAGACATGTTTAGTGGAGTTCATTTAGTTAGACTTATCACATACTTATTAAATTATCTAGGTGTCAATAACTAGAAGTGCATAGTTCCTTTAATAGGCAACTAGGAAGCAATAAACCTCAATGTTATTAAGAACATGTGGTTGGAGAAAATGTGTGATGTATAGGTTTAGTCCAAGAATGTGATTGTACATATGCAAATAACTCTTTGCCTTTTGAAAGCCTGCACAAGTGCTAATGGAAACCTAAAAATGGTTACCTTCACTGTTGACTAATAGAGGAGACAATAAACAATTCAAGCCTTCTATGTTGTTCCACTTCCATACCACTAATATGTTCATGGCTTGGTTATAATTCTTTTCATGCTCCTTTGACAACTTGTTGGGTGTAACTTGGCACCCTAGCAAGCCCTACTCCTCTAAGTGGCGACAAGTCTTCTCCTTGATTGTGGCAGCTGTCCACACATCTAGTCTTCTCAGTGGCAACAAAGTCTTCTCCATGAGTAAGTTGGTCGTACTTGTGCTTTTTCAACTCCCTCTAGCTTAAATTTTACTTTCTGTAAAATTGTACCTCGGTTATTAAGTTTGAACCCTGGTGGGGGGACATTAGTAGTGATAATTTTTAATGGGTTTTGAACCATGGCGGGGGTCATTAGTAGTGACAATGACATGGAAAAATTTCAATTTTTAATGGGTTTTGAACCCTAGTGGGAGACATCAGTAGCAGTAGCGATGGTGACCCACTGGCATTGAGTACTCATGGACGGTGCACAAGTCCAATATGGGACAGCCCAAAAAGGACACTCAACAAACAAATTTGGGTAACTTTTTATCCATTTTAAGTAGTAGTACTTCTAGGGTAGATGTAGATCAAAGCAAACAAGGTGAAGGAATTGCACGACAATTCAAGGAGGACTGGCAATTGGTATATCCTTGGCTTCTTAAGTAGGTGTCCACCCAAATGAGAGAATGAAGTGTTCCTATTGCATTGAGTTTAGAAAGGATAATGTCTTTGCTACAAGAGGTTGTACAACCTTGCAAAAAGGAGCCATCAAGACTCATGTAAAATCTGAGGATCATATTGTAGCTGAAAAAAGATCAAAAAGGAAGAGTGCACCACCGCAACAGCGAGCAATACCTGAGCATCTGAAGGTTATGAATTCTCAAGAGCAGCAACGAGTGATGACGTTGATGAAGATAGCTTATCAAATTGCACAAAAAAGGGATCCTATTGAGAAGTTTGAAGTGGATTGTGCATTTCACAGGTTCATGGGGACTCCTTACATGCCACAGCAAGGTGGATATGTAGCTTACACAAATGCAAAGGCTTGTAACTTTTTCATTTTGCTGCTCATCAAGCTTATTACTAGGTTCTCAAAAAGGAGCTCCTTGCAAATCCTTTCTACAGCATTTTGCTTGACGAATCTACAACAATAGGCTAGAGCACCATCTCATCATCTATGTGAAGTTCTTGTTAGCAGGCGAGCCTGTAACAAGGTACCTAAAGCTGATCTTCATCAAAGACGGATTGGTAAGCACTCTATTTGAAGCAGTTACTACATTCTTGGAAGAGATTGGATTGCTGTTGGAGAGGTTGATAAGAGTTGCTACAGATGGATGTAGCGCTATGCAAGGTCGGCAATTAAGTCGTAGATTGTCCCTCATATTGTACCAATACATTGTGTGGCTCACAAAGAGGCTTTGGTAACAAACGATTCCTTCAACTATTTTCCAGTGTTTAAGGAGCTTGAAGCACTTGCAAAATGTGTTGGTGGCTGGGTTGGACGCTCTTCTCAACGGCTACAGCTTTTGCATAAAGCTCAAGGGATTATGAAATTGAAGAAGCTCAACTTACTTCAGATTCACAATGTTTACTGGTTATCTCGAGGCAAGGTGATCTTACGTCTTGTTAAGCTCTTTTACGCTTGTGGGAGACGACTAATGAGGCAAAGCTTTTTGGAGAGTTTAAGAGATTTGAGGTATAGTTCTTTTTTCACTTTCTAGCAGATATACTCAATGAATTGAGTATGTTAAACAAGAGGTTTCAAAGTAGGGACTTGGAGCTTTCAGCAATCTCCTCAATGGTCATAGGGACAATCGACATTCTAAGGATCCAGTTTTTAGGAGCTAAGTTTGGAGTTGGAGCACCAAATCTTACAGTTTTCTGGAAGATGATTGTTGAGAATAAAGGAGGTCTTCGTTACGAGGGTGATGCTAAGTTTGTTCATCTTTACCATTTGGATTGGATAGCCAACACACTAAATAGCTATTTGGCAATTGGGTGGGGCTATGTTGAGAAGGTAATTCAATGTTTAGAGGACAGGTTCCTGTAGGATAGCTCCTCAGTATTGGAAGCTTCAAAGCTTTTTAACACCATGCTTTATGTTGAGAACATAGCTAAAGTTGCTTCTGAGGCTACCTCTCATGTAACTCTTCTCTCAACACAGTTTGGAGGGAAGTTCTACAATGCTAAAGAGTTTGCAACTCATGTGTCCACTTTTCTGTGAGACTTATTAGTGACTTTAGACGGAAAGGTATGATTACTTTATGGAGTATTTACAACAATAATAGGTACATTTTTTTTAATATTATTGTTTTTGAGCTTTATAACTCTATGTTTTATAGCTACTATACCCAATCTTACAAAGAGATCATAAAGTTTGAGGGGTTGTGATGGTGATACCATCCAGCACTATAGAATGTGAATGCGGCTTCAAGAGGCAAAACGACATCAAAGATGGAGAAAGAGCATGTTTAAAGTTGAAAACTTTGAACATGTTAATGTTCTTTTCATTTTCAGCTCCTGATACATTGCATGTTGATTACCAACTGATTTTTAATCATTGGCAAGAAGAGCAACATAGGCGGCATTTGAGTTTCGGTTGTACTTGAAATTTTATCAAATTTAAACCTTGCATTTGAAACTTAATTCTTTTTTTAAAACTTTCAAGTGAAAGGTAGATCCAAAATAAACATTTCAAAAGAAAAAATAAGGGTGCCTTTCAAATTCTAAGCATACTTGGAACTATATCACTCTATGGTTGCTTCTCAGATTCTTTACAACATCTTTATTTATAGATTGTTTAACTTTAACTTTGATTGCAGACGACAAAGAACTAGTGGTTGTCAAGCCACGATCCAGGAACCAGGAAGAGAGCAGGATTCTAAAAATAATAAGGCTTGACTTAAGAGCAGGATGGAGAGCAAGACAGAACTTAAGAACTCAGGAGCAAGACAGGCGCAGGACAAGATCCAGAGCAAGACAGGAACAGGATAGGATCCGGGAGCAAGACAGAAAGGCGCAGGACAGATCCAAGAACAAGACAGAACAGACAGGATCCAGGAGCGAGACAAGGAGAGAACAAGAAGCAAGAAAAAGAACAAGACAAGACAAGATGATCGTAGAAGACTGTGTTGATAGTAACTGATTGTACAACAATTAGGTCGGAGCTTTTATGCTCACAACTCCAAGCTAATCTGGTCATGAGTAATCTAGTCATGAGCTAATCTAGTCATGAGCTAAGAATAGTGACCCTTATCCTCTAGGCATATCCTGTAGCATATCCTATAGGCATATCCTGTAGGAATATCCTGTAGGAATATCCTGCAGGCATATCCTGTAGTATCCTGTATCCATATCCTGTATCCTGTATCTGTATCCGGAATCCTGTATCCTGTATCGGGTTGTGACAGCACCTCCTCCCTAAGGACGAGTTCCACGAGTCTTGGGACCTGGTTTAGCAGGATAATGCCGATGGAAGGCAGCAACTTTGGAAGAAGCATGGAGTAAGTTGGATGCAGGTTCCCAAGTGCGATCGGTAGGCAAATAACCTTTCCAATCCACCAAGTATTGAAGTTGGCGGCGATGAAGACGAGAATCAAGGATGGCTGCAACTTCGTACTCAGGTTCACGAATGACCACAGGAGGGGGGAGAAGAAGCACGACCAGGAAGAGAAGAAGGATGATACGGCTCCAACAAGGAGGTGTGAAACACAGGATGAAGTTTCACCGTAGATGGTAACTCGAGTCGGAAAGCTACAGGATTACCTCCGCCACATCCTGTAAGGGCCCAATCGTTGAAAATCCAACTTAGAAGAAGGCCTGTTGGTGCGAATGTGTCGACGAAGAAGCCACACGAGATCACCAATCTTGTATGCAGGTGCCGGCTGACGGTGAGCATCAGCATGATGCTTGTATCGTTCCTGTGCCTGCTGAAGATGAACCGGAGATCATCCTGTACCTGACGAAGATGCTGAGACGATCCTGTACTGCAGGAGCGGAAGAAGGAGAAGCAGGAGCAAAGTCAAAACGTGGATGGTGGCCTGTAAGAGCAAAGAAAGGTGTCTGGCCTGTAGATGCGTGAACGGAGTTGTTGTAGGCAAACTCCGCCATTGGAAGAAGGTCCAACCAGTTGTCCTGTTGGTAACTGATGAAGCAACGAAGATACTGTTCCAAGGTCTGAATTGTGCGTTCTGACTGCCCATCAGTTTGTGGGTGATATCCTGAAGAAAGATCCGCTTTAACCTGTAGACTCCGAAGAAGCTCTCGCCAAAACTTGGACATGAATTGTGGACCTCGATCGGAAACAATGCTCTCAGGAAGACCATGATGTCGGAACACTTCACGGATCACCAACTCAGCAGTTGTCTGACCTGTAGCTGTCTTGTTGCAGGGTAGGAAATGAGCCTGCTTGGTGAAACGGTCAACCACCACAAGAACTGCATCGAATCCACGAGAAGGAGGAAGATCTGTGAGGAAATCCATAGAAATGGATCTCCAAGGAGCAGAAGGAACAGGAAGAGGACGAAGAAGACCAGAGGGTGCATGATGAGGCATCTTCGACCTGTTACAAGTGTCACAACTCCGTACAAACCTTTCCACAAAACCTCGCAACCCAGGCCACCAATAGTTGCGAGTCACCAACTCACTGTCTTGGCCACACCAAAATGTCCTGTAGCCGGGGTATCATGACAATCCTGTACCACACGAGTCCTAAAAACCAACAGGAACGTACAGGAGACCTTCCCGGTACAGGAGTCCATCCTGTATGGTGAACAGGTTGTAGTCTGGAACGGGAACTGGAGGAAGAGGAACTTGCAATCAGGATGAATGTGTGAGAACACATTCTTTGCCAAGTCGTCTGTAGCCAACTGCGAACGGATGTCCTGTAGGAGTGTTGAATTTGCTGGAGCCTGATGAACCTGTAGTGCCGCAAGCCGGAATCGATCAGGACCCAACAACACTTGCCTTTGACAGTCAATGCAGGATCGCCCGGGTTGGTGCAAGGTAAGAGCGCCTAGACAATGCGTCCGCCTTGCCATTCCGAAAACCGGGCCTGTAGACGATGACGAAATCAAAACGTGATAGGAACTCCCCACCTAGCCTGTCGCGACTGAGAACTCGAGCCGTTTGAAAATACTCCAGGTTCTTGTGATCCGTAAGAACTTGTACAGGATGCACAGCACCTTCCAGGAAATGCCGCCACTCCTCGAACGAATCCACAATGGCCTTGAGTTCCTTGTCATGAATCTCGTAATTGATCTCCGCCGAAAGGAACTTACGAGAGTGAAAAGCTACAGGATGAAGCAACTTCTCCAACTTGTGATAGGACGGATCCTACTGCAAAATCCGAGGCATCTGCTTCAACGAAGAAAGGACGAGAAGGATCAGGATGTGCTAAAATCGGAGCTGTCGTGAAGGCGTCCTTGAGTGTTGTGAATGCATGTTCCGCCTTGTCGGACCAAGAGAAAACCCTGTGCGCTTGGTGAGTTCCGTGAGTGGAAGTACACGCTTGGAGAAGTCCTGTATGAACCGCCTGTAGAAGTTTGCAAAGCCAAGGAAACATTGTACATCTCGTACAGACTTGGGCCTCTCCCACTCCACGATGGTCTTCACCTTGTGCATGTCCATGGAAACGCCAGCAGGAGAGACGATGTAGCCCAAGAACTCCACAGAATCCCTATCGAAAAAACACTTCTCCAACTTCGCATAGGCCATGCTCGCGAAGCCTGTAGAACTAATCGTACATGCTTGTCATGTGCCGCCTGGTCCTTGGAGAAAATCAAAATGTCGTCGAGGTAGATCACCACAAACTGGTCCAAGAAGTCACGAAAGATGTCGTTCACCATGTGTTGGAACACGGCTGGGGCATTGGTAAGGCCGAAAGGCATCACCGTGTACTCGAAGTGTCCATACCTTGTACGAAAGGCAGTCTTCCACTCATCGCCTGGACGAATCCGTACAAGGTTGTAGGCCCCTCGTAAGTCGATCTTCGTGAACACCTTTGCTCCTCGCAGCCGATCGAGAAGTTCCGGGATCAATGGCAACGGGTACCGATTCCGAATGGTGACTTGATTCAAACCCCTGTAGTCCACAACCAAACGTAAACTCCCATCCTTCTTCTTGACAAAGAAGATAGGCGCTCCTGCAGGGGACTTTGAGTGACGAATGAAGCCGGATGCCAAGTTGTCCTCGATGTACTGACGAAGAACCTCCAACTCTGTGGGTGACAATGCATAAATCGGTCCGAACGGTGGAGTCTTTCCTTCCGCAAGATCAATAGGACAGTCGTAGGACCTGTGAACAGGAAGAACTGCAGCCTTGTGCTTGTCAAAAACGTCCTTAAAGTCGTGGTACTTGGATGGTAGGGAAGGAGGAGAAGGAAAGGAGAGGAAAGGAGATTGAAAAAGGAGAGTCAGACACAGGAAAGGTAGAAGAGGACGTAGGAGTTACTTGAAAGGCAAAAAGGTGGAAAGGAGCAGGATCAGTGAAGTTCATGCATGGTAGTGGTAAGAACTCGGAGAGGAGAAGGAGGGAGCTGTGACTGAAAAAGAGGAAGGATCTTGGGGGTGGAACAGAAGCAGAGTAACAAAAGAGGCAGGATTGGAGAAAACCTGTGTGGATGTTGACGAGTGTACAGGATTGGAAGAATCCTGTACAGAAGTCCGTGGTTGCACAGGAGTGAGGAAGCCTGCGAGTGTGCTGACGAACAACAGGAGGTGGATCCTGTTGAGGAGGAACCTTCGACACTGATACAGGATTGGAAGAACCCTGTACAGGAACCGCAAACTTACAGGAGTGGAGAGAGCCTGCGGATGTGCTGAGGAACTGACATGAGGTGAATCCTGTCGAGGAGGAGTCTTCAACACTGGTACAGGAACAGGCACGGTCAATCCTGTAGCTTGTACTGCCTCAGATACTAAGGATGTATCCTGCACGCAGGAAGGTACAGGATTGATCCTAGCTGTCGGAGAGGAAAACGTGAGCGTCCTAGACCTCCAGTCGATCTGCGGATTTGCAACAACGAACCATGGCATGCCCAAAATGATGGGAGTCGACCGAGTCTTGATCAAGTTGAAGGAAATTGAACAGTTGAATGTGCCATGACTGCAAGAGAGAGGTTGGTAGCATGGGTAACTGCGCCAGAAGCAATCAGACGCCCATCGGCCACCTCTACAGGAACTGCACGCTTCAACTTCACCACCGAAATGCCATGTTGAGTTGCAAAAGTGTCATCCATGAAGCATGCATTTGCACCAGTGTCTAACAGGGCAAACTCCTTGAGCTCTCGATTATTAAATGAATGTGTACAGGAAACTTGAGTGATGGAATGGTATGAGCAGCACCAATGGAGCCTGCACCTACGTCCAACTTCGCGGCTCCTAGACGAAGTGGACATTGAAGTTTTCCGACTGAACTTCAGCTTCAACTTCACGCGTCTTGAACTTCCTGGCTTTAATAGGACATTCGCCACCTTGTGTCCTGCTTCACCACAATACAAGCATAGGTTCTCACTGCGGCGACGTTGCTTCTCAGCACGGAAAGAGGCCACGCTTGGATTTCTCAACCTCCATAGGAACTACTCCAGAAGGTGGTGCAGGAACATGTACCACAGCTGCAGGATTGGTTTGCAGGAACTGCTGACGGGATCTTTCCTGACGACGCTCGAACAAACGGTTGTCGCAACGAACAGCTTGTTGCATGATCTCCGCTAATGTTTGGGCATCCGGTAACGTAAGGAGAAGGTCCTTCACGTCATCCCTCAACCCAAAACGGAAGTGTTCGATCAATGCAGTCTCGTCCCATGGAATGTTCGTGCAAAGTTGCTGAAATTCGGATGCATAGACGGAAGCTGGTCGGGATCCTTGAGTGAGCTTCCGTAACTTCGTGCATGCAGAACGGTACTTATCAGGATCTCCAAAGCAGGCTTCAAAGGCAGCCACGAAACCTTCAAAGTCTTCCATCAATGGGTCGTCACGCTCCAGCAAGGGGCAACCCAAGCCCGTGGAGATCCACTTAGTAAGGATGCCAAAAGGCCAACCTTTTGTGCATCAGTCGAGTAGCGGCTGGTTGCATGCGGATCAAGAGCCGGATCTGATTCAGGAAACCTTGAAAATCGACGATTGCACTGAACTTTTCTGGCATGCTGATCTTCCACTCCGAGGAAACTTGTGCTCGCACTAGGGTGCTAAACCTTAGGCATTCGCTCAAAGGAGGTTAGGTCTGGTAACTAGGTGTGCTTTGGAATCACCAATGCCTGAGAGAGCCTACGCAGCAGCCTTGGAGGATGCATCAGCAACTACATGTGCCGCATTGGTGGAACCTTGCAAATCGGTGACCACTTGGCGCAAAGTGGCCAGCTCATGAAGCAACATTTGGTGCTCACGTTGAAAGTGCTCAAAATCAGCCATGATCTATGAAAGAAAAAGGAGGAAAACAAAGGAAAAAAAATCAAGGAAAAAAAAGTAACTGGAAAACGGAGAGCTATGAAATCAGTTACTATCAAAATGTCAAGTCACGATCCAAGAACCAGGAAGAGAGCAGGATTCTAAGAACAATAAGACTTGACTCAGGAGCAGGACGAAGAGCAAGATAGGAACTTAAGAACTCAGGAGCAAAACCAGGCACAGGATAGGATCCAGGAGCAAGACAGGAACAAGATAGGATCCGGGAGCAAGACAGAAAGGCGCAGGACAAGATCCAAGAACAAGACATGAACATGACAGGATCCAGGAGCGAGACAAGGAGAGAACAAGAAGCAAGATAAGAACAAGACAAGACAAGATTGATCGTAGTAAGACTAGTGTTGATAGTAACTGATTGTACAACAATTAGGTTGGAGCTTTTATGCTCACAACTCCAAGCTAATCTGGTCATGAGTCTAATCTAGTCATGAGCTAAGAATAGTGACCCTTATCATCTAGGCATATCCTGTAGCATATCCTATAGGCATATCCTGTAGGAATATCTTGTAGGAATATCCTGCAGGCATATCTTGTAGGTATATCCTATAACCCGTATCCTGTATTCTGTATCCTGTATCCGGAATCCTGCATCCTGTATTGGGTTGTGACAGTGGTGAGGTGATGATGTTGACCATGACGAATAAAAAGTCTAGTCTTTATCACATTATTAGGTATGATGTAATAACACGTGGCTTTGAAAGATTTGGCTCATGTCCATAATGCATACATGTCATGCCTTCAATGTCCCAAAGAATGTTTTTATTCACTTTCTGCATGAAGCCCTTAAAATGATATTTGTTCAACTTCTTAATAAGGTTGAGAAAAGAACAAGAAGGGTCCATGCATTTCAGATGACCAACATAGTTACTTTGATTGACTCGAGCTGGAACTTGCTAGTGACTGGTACTAGGATGCGTCCAGTTGTGATAATCATTCTTTCTCTCCATCCCCAAGTATTTAATATTGCTATTCTTGTGAGGTGGTAACTTGAAATTGACATCTTCATTATAATTCTTAGGCAAATGTCTAATTACAAAAGATGCTAAATAAAATGCCTTCCTATCCTACACTTGTTTATCTTTTATATGATCGCAAACATTGATTCATTCCTCTAGAAACTCTTTATTCTAAAGAGTAGATCTTTTATTGGCTACAACTGTAAGAAACAAACTCGACAACTCCATCCCCATAAGCTAAGATGTCTACTTCTAGTCCTAGAGAAGATGGCATTTGTTGCAATAAAAAATGTTTCTATGCTGAAATGGAAAATGAAGCATGCAATTCTTGTTGGGCAAACATGAAAGCGTCACCATCTTCATCTACTATAAATTCCATGTCAATAATGCCTTATTTTATTCTTGCTATTTAGTTTTACTTTAAAAAAAAATTGAAGGTAAAGTTTAAATAATTGTAATAATATTAACTTGTTTATTTAAGAAGTCAATTAAATTACTATGCATAAGTTAATTAATGCTTACCAATAGTTGTTCCAAACCCTAAGCATGCATTATATGTATGCGGGCTAAATACTTCAAAATTTATTTATTTAACTATCAATTTTAATTTAAAATCCTAATTAATCATGACTGCATATTTTAACACCATTTAATAAAAAACCTACATATAATTCAGGCAATTATAAAATAAACCCTAGCATTTGTTATTAGGGTTTAAGTCACAATAGTTTGAAGCTTCCATCAACATCTACATCCGCATTCCTAATCTTAATTTCTTTCTTCATTGATTTTCTTATGTTTTGGTCACTTTTCTTCTTCTATTATTTATGTATCATTATTCCTTTATGCCATATTCAGCTACATAGAATCGATCTATCTTTTCTTTCCTCATTATAACAACAAATTCTCCCCCAATTGGCATAATGTGTCCCTCCCTTCATTCTCCATGTTGTTGGCACCTAGCAAGAGTTTTTGATCTCTTTGTTAGGTGTCTATTAGTAGCGCCAGCATACATTCCCCAATCGGTGGAAAAGGTTGCCCTTTTATCTTAGTATGTGCCAATAAGGTATATCAGCCCAATTGACAGGACTATTTTCCCCTTTTTCTATCTTTATTGGTTGGGAAGTTTAGCATATAGCCACTTAGTCGATAGAAAAAGGTTGCCCTTTTTTTGTATTTGTCAGCAGAGTTTGGCATGAAAACCCCCAGTTGGCAACACCATTTTCTAACTCTACTATAGTGGTTTGTGCCCAATGGGGAGTTCGGCATACACTCCCCTAGTTGGCATTACAATTCCACATTCACTTTTTTCTTCGTGAATGCCAATTGGGAAGTGCGACATAAACACTAGTAGCTGGCATACATATTCATACTCTTGCTCATTGTTTATATATTTTGCAAATAATGTAGATGAGAGCTTCTCAAAAGTTGCAAGAGAGAAAGACCATGAACCATCCAAAACATGAAACATAGGTAAGAGCAACTTTGATGAGCATAATGCCAAGAAGATGAGGGGGCAAAGTTGGCATTGTCATAACACAATCTGATATAGTCTCTGAAACAAGGTCTTCATGACATAGCTTTGGGGACATAGTTTCATCTATATAAGCAACTGGTCAACAACACCTTATGGGTACTAGCACTATTATTTTTATTCATGTTGTGTTACCATATCTAGAAGTGCAAGCCTTCGATGTGGTGTCAAATGAGACCAATGATGCACTATGGGAGGTCACAAGATCACAAGCTTCAAAAGAGAGGTTCCAAGAAGAAGAAGGTGAAGGCAGAATCGAAAGAGAAAAAAGAGTTTTATAACATTCCGGCTAATCTATAGGTGGATTGTTTAACCAATCAACTTCAACAGATCTCCATCAACGACTTGGGAGATCCTTCTGATGTCCATCTCCATTCATATGAAGTGGTGTGCCAAGTAAATGTGGAGGACCTAGACCACTTGGTTGCAAGTTTCAAACGAGCAAGTGGATACCTGCACAACACCACCCAGTTCAACCTTTTGGTGGGTAAGCATGTGATAGAGGAGGATGTTGTAGAGATTGTTAAGGATCGTACTATGCTAGCTCTGCACAAGGCTTTCAAAAGAGACCTTAAAGATCCAAAGTTTCATGCATGGGCTCCATTCATGTTGATGAACTTCTTTATGACTTGGGATGGGAACCATAAGCTTTAGACTCTTCAAAAGATGTACATGGAGGCAATGAAAAAGGAGAAAAAGAAGCTTTGGACTATCTGAGTACATGTTAGCTTCATCCACAAGTTTGATGTGGATGACTTCCAATTGGTCACTATATTTAAACACATCAAAAAATGATTAAGTTTGTATTCATGACGTGGACTAAATTTTATTTGCCACCTTAGTCGAAACAACACTACCCCATCTGTTGTTGGTGATGAAGACCTATTGTGCAAGTGTGAAGGGACCACCAAGATCATGGCTTGTCTAAGTGAGACCTATCGTATGGACATTCAAAGATGGAAGGACAATGCAATTGGCAAGTCATTTTAGCATCCTGTGCAAAATACAATTTGTGTAAAGATCACATTCACAAGGTTTCATTGTGATGTTAATTATAATCGCTACAATCCCCAAAGTTGCACAAACAATTGAAGTTATAGTTTGGAACTTGTAACAACATATTATGTCTATTGTGGATGAGGTTGGGAATATCAACACATGAGGAAGGTATTGTTTAGTTCTCTCTTTTTATTTTTGTTTACTTATCACCTTTTATAAGAATCTCTATTGGTGATGCTTCTGTTACAAGCCTCTCGAAATCTAATAGTAATGAAGCCACTTCAATTAGGTTGTATCATCCTCATAGATACTCCTGACCGTTATCAAGAATCATGGTAAGATAACTTATTATAATGTTCCATGCTAACTTGAGCTTGAATACTTCAAGCTTTTGTTATGTCCAAAGAGTGTCCGGATTATGCAAATTGTGATTGAGCAACTTACAAGACAATAAAGAAATATTTCAAGGTTGCGATGATAGCCAATGCTAAAATAGCATAGGACACTAAGTTGGAGAAGATAATGACTCAGTAAGCAACAGAGCAGTAAATCGAGGATTACTACACTACTGAAGAAGAAGAGGAACATGTAGTTAGGTGTTCGTTCCAATGAAGATGTGTATATTTCTTGTGTAATGCTATATATCTGAATAATAAAAGAATATTCCCTTGACTTGACCACCGACTATTCTTCTCTCCGACAAGAATATTCATTTCAACACCCATCCGACCAAGGAATCTTCAGTATGTTCTAGACTACCGCATTTGTTGTACACACTCACACACTATAATACAATTTTTCATTCATAAAAAATTTGGTTATTTAAACCGAGACAACTACTGGATTACGTGGACGGCGGTACTAAGTGCTTGTAGAAAGTGCTTCATATTTCTTTGTGTAATGCGTACTTTTCAAATGTGTGTGCGCCTGTGTGTGTGTCAAACTGATTCAAGCATGCAGGATAACAGGGATTCACACAAGAGAGATTCACACACAAATTGCCCAAAGCAAACATCACAAAGACAGGATCTTGCTCTCTCCACATCACTATGCGTTTTTATAAGCACTTAAGTGTAAACCAGTAGTCTCGGTTTAACTATATGAATTTTTTTATTATATATATGAAAGTATATGTATATATGAATAAAAACTTCATATATACATATGAATCCAACTTTCATATACATATACATATACTTATACTTGAACTCGGTATATATATATATATATATATATATATATATATGAAAAGTATGTGTATATACATATATATTTCGGATCATCTAGGTGTACACATTAGACAAGAGGACATAAGGTCCACAGTTATCAGGTCGACACTGAAGCACACACTGGCCAATCCTGGTAGCTCTCTCCACATCATTCTGCGTTATACAAGCACTTAGTAGAGTAGTCCACGTAATCTCCCTCGGTTCAAAGGGCATCACATGTATCAACTCCTCGGCCTCACTAAGCTTCCCTGCTTTACCCAGCAAATACACCATGGATGTGTAGTTCTCAATAGTGTGACCAACTCCATAGTCTCGTAATAAAACTCCAAATATATATCTTGCGTCTTCAAGCAGCCAGCGTGAGCACACGCTCCGAGTGCCCCACATAACGTAACCACGTCCGGTTTGATTCCCTCCACAAGCATCTCCCAGAACATCTGTACTGCTTCAAACCCGTGTCCGCTCTCTGCATACACAGTGATGATGGTGTTCCAGGAGATCACATTTCTCATGTCCATTGCATCGAAGACCTCCCTGGCAAGATCCAGACGCCGCATTTCCCATACATGTTCACGAGTGCACTGCAGATGACAACATCGAGCTTAAATCCGTTCTCTTTAATAACCGAGTGAATCAGCTTCGCGTCGGACAGTGAGGGCTCAGCTGATCCCAATTGTGTATCTGTGTGGGTATATGCCTTCCAAGTCCATGAGTTTGAACAGCTTCACAGCTTCTTATCCTTCCCCATCTTGGGCATTTGCTGACAACCCGAATGACGGTGGCGTGCGCGTACTTTGCATGACCGGGGTGCATCGTCTTCGTCTTCGCCTCTTGTTTCTCCTGCGCACAGTTGCCTACCTAAACACGTTTAATACCAATTCGCTTGAGGCCGATCTCAGTTGCAAAAACTTATCGCATCAAGTTTGATAAATATTCTTTACAATCTCGCCAACATGCAAATCTTGCAGCTTCTGATGCCATGAAGTTAAGGACCCTGCATTGAAAACATTTAAGTTCAACTTGTAAGCAGAGCGCACATTTATAGTTTAGATGTGAATTCCTTTAATCCCAAGAACATTTAACGAATATTCTAATCTTCCTTTATTACAAGTTTGACAAACTACAGTGCATGAGTTAATATGTACATACTATAGCTTGTGAAGTTCTAGAAAGTTGTAAAGAGGGAAGAACGTAAGTAAATATAACAGACTCCTAATTAAGATTCAGAATATATTAATGATAGATCGATACACAGTCCATAAAATAAAAAAAAGAACCATAAAAGAATAGATACACAGTCCATAAATAAAACAAAAGAATCCACAAAGAATATAGGCTTATCCTATAAAATTTTGAGTTAGCAGATCTTGTGCGTGTTTCATACACGTGTGCCATATTAGGATGACTCGTGGTATTAGGTTTACAGTTCCCGACTGGGCGAAAAAGCATTTGAGAGCTCGCAAGGTTGTGTATTTCAAAGCTACGCAGGCAGCTTCGGAGCAGGCATGTAAACAGCGTAGAGATCAAGAAGACGGAGGAGCAAGAATTTAAAGAAGACCCCAGTAAAAACGAGAAGAAATCCAATAAAGATGGAAATGATAACGAAGGCAGTGATGATGTTAAAGATGGAAATGATAACGAAGGCAGTGATGATGTTAAAGATGGAAATGATAACGAAGGCAGTGATGATGTTAAAGATGGAAACGATAACGACGAAGCAGTGATGGTGCGATGACCCAGCGATAATGAAAGCGGTGATGGCGATTATATGTATTTGGACCTGGGAAACAGCGACTTCTGGCCATGCTACTTGCGTTTCATGTTTATTGCAGCCTACAGGATGGTTCAGGCTGAATGGTCGGATGTAGAAGACGGTGGAGATGCTCAGGTTGCCTTGAAAGACGGGGAGCCTGTTCTTGTTCCGCTCCAGGCCCCCTAAGGCAATGGTGTTGGACACCATTCTTCGTGTGTGCTCTCCGAACCTTCGTTCCATTCCAATATCAAGCTACACAAAAAAGCTCAAGGAGATCATGTATCTGAGATTTGGAAGTTCAGATTCACATTATGTTAAGCATGGAAGCTTGGATCTTGAACTTTGTTTCACAGATTACGAGCTGATTAGCGTGCTTGGTGCTGCTGGATTTGGTGTATTGGTTGAAATGTGCAGAGACCACCATATGTTAGTCGATGTAATAGATGCAGAATCGAATTAGCAGGATGGCTGCTGTGCTCAAGAAACTGTTGCCGTACTTCCCCACTTGCAAAGAAGATCTGAATGAAACTCCTTACGTGTCGGGTGATCCTTATGATGAAAATTTGGATAGAAACAATACTATGGAAGAGATCCAGGAGAACTTTAATGTGCTTGCTGGTCTTGGCTGCGGCATTACTGGTATTGTTGAGTATTAACTTACTGGATGTTCGAAAGAGTACGGATTTATGCTTTCGTTTATGCTTACGATGTTTTTTTTTTATAATATGAATTTAAAACATTTCATTGACAAGAACAAGTTATATGCTGCTTAACCTACATTCATGGACGTAACGTCCAGTAAATGCTGAATGAAGGTTTGATAAGGTTAGCAGCGCATGATCGATTATCTTCTTAGAGTCCGAAGGCGACGATTTTATATGAAAAGGTAGTTATATGGATCCAAGGTGTCCAAGGTGTATATTAGACTTGAATTCATCTCCATGACGCAAATGACCTGCTGGTATAAAGCATTTATACTGTGCGGAGCTAAGAGAAAATCGTCAAAGTTTTACTTTATCTCAAAAAGATAATAAAAGCTATTTACATGCAGCAGATTCTCCCCATAATAAAAGCATAACAGATATTCTAATCCCAGTTTTTTTGAGCTATCAGTCACTGGAAATGAGACACACTCCTGGCTGTTTAACTGCTCTAAAGACATAGATTACAACTGGAATATATTCAGTATCATTATTGAATTATACATTCAGGATTTGTGTGCAAAATTTTGCCTCTAAAAACCTTGCGCCATTTTCCATCTCGTCGTCAGAAAACCCTAAACCAAGATTGAGAATATGCTCTAGAATATTTTGGGAGTTCTTAATTGACTAAAATCCGGATTCCAGCAGGTAATATCTCGATACCTCAATAGTTTCATTCTGCTCAAGCAAGTCTATGTCAGGAACTGGAACCTAAGCAGGTATACTTCGTCTGCCGGATCAAATTGACCATATTCAATAAATATACATGTGCTCTAATATGTGTATAAGAAATTAAAGAAAAATTAATTATTTATCTTAATTCTCAAGTGTTTATTAAGTATATGTGTGTAATGCATAAAATTTTGGAGTAATTTCTTGTGTTAATAATCGTACAAGTGTAATATTCAATTTTAAATTGTTTTCTTGACAAAAATTATTCTCTTTTTTTATTTATGGGAATTAAGATTCTTATGCTCTATCGAACTCAAGTTCCAGGATTGCTTCTTAATACCAAGGAAGGATATTGCTCTATTAAAGTAAAGCAAAATCGACAGAAACCATGTGCTCACAAGGTTGTGGCCAGGCAAGCAGCTTTTCGAACAAGAAGTGGAGCATGTAAACAAGTGGTGAAAGAAGAGGTTGAGAGTCAAGATGGAACAACAAATGATATGACCCTAATTGGATTGAAAAGATGACTTGGTGGCACATAAATCAACCACTCGCTGATCATTTACCTTGTAAGTATGGAAAATCATTTGTAACATGGAAAAAAAAATTTAAAAAAATTGGTCTACTATTTGCGTTAGCATCACATAACCCAAGACATTCCAAGCATATTTAATATAGTTTGATATACATACATGTCGTATTAAATACATGTGCAATGATGTGGCCAAGTTAAATTCTTTTTAAGTTTTGTTATTATATTGTGTACCGTAGTGTAAATTTAATACAAGAGGCAGGAGGCAATTCACTATCCTCCTAATATCTATCGTGTGTATACGTATATACATATATATATAACGATTGTATACATATGCATATATTGATTGATTTATTTATTTATAATTAATGTTAAATGAAGTAAATTTTCAGGCTTTGAAAATCCCTAAAAACTATATGTAACGTGACATTATAAAGATTGTAATCTCATTTATACTAAGATAAATTATATTATACAAATTAATGTTGTGTTTATATATATATAACTTCTTTGTTTAATTTTAATAAGAATGGCTTGTAAAATATAAATAATGATGTAAACTGAAATCCTTTAATTGTGAAATGGATGTTATATTCTTTTTAAAGTAATTTGTAAATTGATATTTATTTATATATACAATACATATATTTCTAGATATAAAGTATTTCCTCCCTTATTAAGTGTCTATTTTGTTATATATGGAATTCCTAAGTAAGCATATTGATGTATATGCTTACTTGTGTGTATACATGTGCACACCTTTTTCTCTTCTGTAGTTTTATAGTGGTACATGTTTTTTTTATATGATATGTGCATATAAACATTTAAATATATAGATAAATCTAAATATCCATCTCTCTCACACACATATTATTTTTATATAACATACATAATTTTAGAATATTTATTTGCATAATCTCATGCATATTTCATATATTTCTATAGTGGTGAGAAGAAGCCAAATGTTATTATATAAGTAACATATTGATATAAAAATAAAAAGTATATAGACTGTAGGTTTAGTAAGTTGATTAACAAACTAAATAGTAAAACTGCTGTCTAAATCTTTTCTAACTTAAATCATGTGTAAATAAGGGTGTTGGCAAAAAGGAGGCTTCATATAGGAGGTTGTAAAATATTTGGGCTTATTCTCAAATATACTTGAATATTCCATAAAATGAGCCTCATACTGAAGAATAAATGCATTACATGTTGACATGGCTTAAAATATCGATTTAAATTAAAATAATACAAAAAGATGAAGACCTACAGTCACATAATCCTGCTGATTCAATTGAATGTTGTTATCCACATCTGCTAACAAAAAGACATGTTAGTGGAGTCTAATTAGTTAGACCTACCACATACCTATTAAATTATCTAAGTGTCAATAACTGAAGGTGCATAGTTCCTTTGATAGGCAACTAGTAAGCAATAAACCTCAATGTTATTAAGAACACGCGGCTAAGAAAATGTGTGATGTATGGGTTTAGTCTAAGAATGTGATTGTAAACAAAGTGCATATGCAAATAAGGACTTTAGCTCTTCGCCTTCTGAAAGCCTATGCAAGCCCAGGATGGAAACCTAAAAATGGTTATCTCTAAAAATGGTTATCTTCATCGTTTAACTGACGAAGGAGACAATAAACAATTCATGCCTTCTATGTTGATCTACTCCATACCACTAATATGTTCATTGAACTTTTTGGCTTGGTTGCAGTTCTTTTCATGCTCCTTTAATAACTTGTTGAGTTCTGACATAATGTCTTTTGTAACTTGGCACCCTAGCAGGTCCGCTCCTCTAAGTGGCGACGGAGTCTTCTCCCTTAGTGTGGCAGCTTGCCGGATATTTGGTCTTCTCGATGACAATAAGTCTTCTCCTTGAGTGTAAAAAGCTAGTCATACTTGTGCTTGTTCAACTCCCTCTAGCTTAAAGTCTACTTCTTGTAAAATTGTAATCTCCTCAATTGTTAAGTTTGTTCCTTTATGCACATGCCACACATCAGGCATTTGGATAACCTCCATTGAACAATCCCTGGATAAGGATGTTTATATAACAGGTAGAAGGATGTGGGTAAAACCACATCATTTGGTGCACATGTTCAACATTTTCCAAGGTATTTGTATAATGTCTTGTGTCGAAATCTTGATGCTGGAACATGCTGTAGATATCCAATCAATTACTCACAAAGAGTCCATCCCTCTTCTTTATTGCCCAAACACTTCACTTGGCTCAACTTTCTTATCCTTTATATAGCCTAGTCCATTGGTTACATCTTAAAATATAAGCTTCTTCTTTCTAGAATTTAGAATCACATGCTCTACATAGTGGATTTCATGGTGGTGTGAGCAGAGTTCATTAGTGTCGTTCAATCCAGTTGAAGTTTCACGCACCATGCAAACATGAACATTAGTTGATGAAGCGAACTCAAGATTGGCCAAGTGTTCTTCCTTGTCAACAAGGTTGATAATGGTAGTAGGTGATATAGACTTTTCATGTTGATAACTTTCATTGAACTGTATCAATGAGCATGTCCCGATCCTATATAGTTACCTTCTAATGATGCCTTCACCTTGACACTCTATAAGACAATGTTTACAAGATCCAACATCATAGCTCCAATAATGGGACATGCTTCGTTAGTCACAACCTCCTTGCTCTTGCGTGAACCACCTCCAAATTGTTTGTGGTTGGAAACATTGAACTTACCTTTCTCTATCAAGTCTCATATCTCACTATGGATATGTGGTCCTCGTGCTTAATCCACTAGGCCAACCACATCTTAAAATGGGAATGTTTAATGCTTAACCATTCTAAAAAGATTCAAGCATTGCAAGCTCTCCACCTTCTCTTTGTTAATCAACCAAGGATGCGCGAGGTTCATGTGCAAAGCCATGTGTTTTTTTGAAATCCACTTTTTAGTAACCTGCCTAACAAATTGCATATAGTGGAACATATAGCTTCTCTCTCTATGTTTCATCTGTTACCATTATTAAATACTTGACAAAGGGCTATCTAAATGGCACTTGCTTCATCAAATAAGAAATCTGTGAAATTGATGTTGTAGATCCTTACTTTTGACAAACATAGTGTCAAAAAACATTGTCATTGTGATGTTATCTTCTAGACACATGTCACCTTACACTATCATAACCATTTAATGCAGGCTTTGTATAGAACAATGAAGTAATTAATTAAAAAATACATGACGAGCTAACTACTTATAATGGATCAAGTGTAGCCCGATTGAAAATATAATGTGTGTGATTCAAGACCACCTATTGTTGTTCAAGGTCATGACTAGGTTAACACATGCAGATGTAATCCATGCTCAAACTAGGCCCATCGACTATCATTTTGAATATTAAAGAATGTTTTCCACACCATCTAGTTCCATCTTAGGAACATGAACAACATTGATAAATGGTATGGGCAACTTTCTTTTCATTTTTAACAAGCTATTATAACTTTCTTTGAACCTTGTTTCGCTGGTTCTTGTTTTTATCCATTCACGAGTCTTTTACAACACAAAGTTAAAGCAATCATAGTTCTTGGTGATTGGTGAGTGGTTCCAGACTTTTCAAAAGTTTGTTAAGGCTACATCATCTAAAGAGCTCTTTTATGATCATCTCATGAGCTGCTTGGAACTATATTACTCTGTAATTGCTCCTCGAGCTGTTTGCAACAGCTTTATTTATAGATTATTTAGCTTTAGCTTTGATTGGAGACAACAAGAAACTAGTGGGTGATGATGTTGACCATAATGGATGAAAAATCTAATCTTTGCCACATCATTAGTTATGATGTAATAACACATGGCCTTGGAAGATTTGGCTCCTGTCCACAATGCATGCATGGCATGCTTCAATGTCCCAAAGAATGTTTTTTTTCACTTTTTGCATGAAGCCTTTGAAATGATATTTGCTCGACTTCTTAATAAGGTCAAGAAAAGAACAAGAAGGGTCTATGCACTTCAGATGGCCATAGTTACTCTGATTGACCTAGGCTGGAACTTGCTAGCGAGTGGTATTAGGATGTGTTTAGTTGTGATAATCATCCTTTCTCTCCATCCCAAGTATTTGATATTGCTATTCTTGTGAGGTGGTAACTTGAAATTACATCTTCATTGTAATTCTCAAGCACTTTAAACATGTCTAATTACAAAAGATGTTTAAATGAAAAGCTTCTCTATCTTACACTTGTTATCTTCTGTATGATTGCAAACATTGATTCATTCCTCTCGAAACTCTTTATTCTAAAGAACTAATCTTTTATTGGCTGCAACGTGTAAAAAATAAACTCGATAGGCTCCATCCTCCTCAACTAAAATGTCTACTTCTAGTCTTAAGATCTAAGAAAAGATGGGATTTGTTGCAACCAAAAATCTTTTCACGCTAAAATAGAAAATGAAGCACACAATTCTTGGGCAAATATGAAAGCATCACCATCTTCATTGTCAGAGTTTTAACCCAAAGGGCTAACACGTGGCAACACGTGGTTGCCAAGTGGCCATTCAGTGTCATCACTCTATGTGAGCAATGCTAAGTCTTCCAAGAACCTTAAGATTCTGACTCAGGGGCCCAATTAGGCAAAAGACTTAAAGTCCTACCTAAGTCCCTAGAATGACCATCCCCTAAACCTAGCGGACAACCCGAGTAAACTTAGGATCCTGTCCCAATAGATCTAGACAGGCTCATGCCCTAACCCCACAAAGGAGATGTGTCTCAACAATATCCCCGTGATAGAATCAAGGCATCGTAACTTACCCCTTGAGGAATCACCCTCATTTGGGAGTACAACCCCTTTTGGTGACAAGGGGTACCCTAAACCATGACTAACCCTGAGTGGCCAATTATTACCCTAAATCTAGGGCTAATACTTAGTGAGGACACGAGTGTCGCCATAGGCAGACATGAGTGTTCTGCTAAGCAAACTCCCTAAGGCTAAGTTTGGATAACCCTAAGTACATGACCTTGCGAGTGCTTCAAGAAAAGGCTCGTACTAACGAGCTTAGGTTGTTCAACTCCTGGATTCCAAGGAGGAAACACTCCTAACCAAGGTGCCAAAGCACCTAGTTAGAGTTTCTTTTCTTAATTAAGTTTGCATCAACAAATCAGAATTGTTGTGAAGACTCTTGACAAGGTTTATATTAATCTTAAAAAACATTTATAACTAGTGTAAAAATGATAATAAACTGTGTTTAAGATTTTAATTTCAAAGTGATAATCAAGTGTGACTCCTTCAATAAATTTTCATGTTATCTATCATATTTAAAGTTAAATTATTAATATTTTATTCCTTTGCATTTTACATAAACCAACAATATTACGTTTTGACTTAACTTATTTACATCTATTAATGTTCTATGTATTTTATTGGAATTGTATTATTGTCAACATTGATCAAATACCAATTATAAATTGAAAAAGAATTTAAAGTTGAAATGTTTAATTTTTAGATTTGTCATTATTAATTAAAGGTGTCTTATTGATTAACTTAATTATTTTCATATAAATCAAATTTGAAAACACATTATGCATGCTTTGATTTAATTATAAATTCATTAATATATTAGTTGTGAAACTTATCATTGAATAAGATATTATAATTAATTTCAATCGTACATTATCGAAAGATTTAAATCATACATTAAATAATCGTAATACACATTCATTGCTTTATAATATTGTCATATTTGAACAAATTCCTTTTTAACTTGATTACCAAATTAACTTAGTAACCATATTAATCAATTAAAAACTCACTTTAATTAATTTTAAGAATTTATTTTATTACTTTATTGGTTCTTTTTTATTTTAATCAAACTTAAATTAATTATTTAAACATCGCTTAAGTCTTCCATTAAGCCATTAAAAGTTCTAAGTCATTAATTAAAAAATAATAATTTTGAAATTCTTAACAAGTTTAAATTTTTTAAGTTTATTGAACTTGATTTCTTAAACATTAATAATAAAGCTTAAAAAATAATGCACTTGAAAAATATAAAATGTGATTAATTATTAAAATACATTGTATTAAACCATATAGTGACATGTAATTCTATTTTTATGTTTAATATATAATCATATAAAAAAAAACATTATAAAAACAAAATAACCACAAGAATAAAATAAACCATATAAGAAATCATTTTAATTTAAGTAAAATCATTAAAAAGCTAACCATAATATATATAAAAAAATTCATGTTTTCTAAAACCATTAAAAAATTAATGATTGAACTTTAACTATAACTATATTATATGAAAACTATATTTTATTTTGTAAAAGCCACAAAAAACCATTCAATGATTTAACTTTAGATTAACCAATATTTTTAGATAAAATCATATAATCAAAACCTAATGGTTGAACTTTGAACTAACCATATAGCTAATCAAGACTATATATAAAATCATTTCTTAAATTAATATAAAACCACTTAGTATATCAAATATAAAATAAT
This sequence comes from Selaginella tamariscina, assembly GCA_003024785.1. Taxonomy (NCBI): domain Eukaryota; kingdom Viridiplantae; phylum Streptophyta; class Lycopodiopsida; order Selaginellales; family Selaginellaceae; genus Selaginella; species Selaginella tamariscina. The sequence goes on along the minus strand of PUQB01000638.1, from coordinate 102,217 downwards.
TTCAAAAGTCGTACTCACACTTATAAAACATGGGTAAACCATTAAAATGACTTAGGAACAACATAAAAGAAAATCTTTTAAATGACTTAAGAAATAACACAAAAGAGAATTTAAAAATTATATTTTCTTTTTGATTTTGAAATCCAACATTATTTTTACATTAATTTCAACCACTATTCTTTTTTTACGAGGAAAAATAAGGAATTCATCTGAAAATGGATTCATTATCTTAATAATTAACTTCTTAACTATTGTTGTTAAAAATGATATATCCAGATTTTAAACTTACTTTAACAATATTTAATGTTCTTCATTATATCTTTCTAGAATATATTCTATGGCATATTCATAGATTCTGTTATTAACATCTAGAAATCAAAATTATGTGAAAGTTGTTTGGCCAAGTGTATGAAAAATCTTTGTTAACAATTTTAATCATCTAAGTCGACACTACTTGTATTTCAAAGCACAGTTCAGGAACAAAACGTGCTATATTAATCTAACTTGACGGCCGCGATGCTCTTAAACTGACGGTTTAGATCAGATAAAGTTGTCACGGCTGACATGGCCCACATCGTTTAATCCGACGGCTGCAGTTAAGTAACGTCGCAGCTTCCATCAGACGGTTCTCCTCACTCGTGTTCCTGAGTGAAGTTCTAGGGTCCTTCGGGAAAATCTGCTGCAGGAAGTTCAATCAATTAGCGATGCATTTCAGGAATTTCGAGGAATTCTGGCCATTCTACATGAATCAGCACTCAAAGCCGTCTACTAGGAGATTACATTTCTTGGGGACGAGCTTGGCCACAATCTTCTTCGTATCCGCCGTCGTGTTCAAGTGGTGGCTGTTTTTCCTTGTTCCTGTGGTCGGCTATGGGATGGCTTGGTACAGCCACTTCTTTGTAGAGGGCAATAGGCCCGCTACATTTGGGCATCCCGTGTGGTCTTTCATGTGTGACTGTAAGATGTTTGGGTTGATGCTCACTGGGAACATGGATAAGGAGATTAAGCGGCTTGGAAAACGGCCCATCTCACAGGTTTACTGAAAATCCATGTGTTTTTTCTTCTTGGGTTTTGCTCGCTTTCTGTAAATTCCTCCATCTTGATCGGATTAGATACGATTTTTGCCACTCCGTTTGTGTGAGTACTTAAATTTTTTTGTGTAATACAGGATGGGGGAGCTCATAATAAGACTGCTTAACGAGCTCCAAGTAACTTGTAGATAAATAAGAAACCATCTTGTAACTAATCTTTCCATTTAATCTCATCGATTTGTCTATCTTAATATAGCTAACCGCCGGCCATCCTACATTTATTTCATTGTAGTATACTGTATGTAGAATAAGACATGGACACACCTATATGTTAATTATGTATGATCAAAATCGAGTGTACAGTCTGATATATAATGATTTTGAAAATTGATATTATATATTGTGTTAGTTTTATGTAATTATCAAATTGACCCTTTAATTTTATATAGTTATCAAATTAACCTTGTACTACTAATCACCACACACATGCAATATATTGTTTAAAGAAAAAATAAATAATAAAAATATTGTTTAATGCTAAAATATATAGCATTGCATGTGCATGGGTGTAAATGACTCAAGGCCAATTTGGAAATTATATAGGGTCAATTTGATAATTATATAAAACAGTTTAACCGCCGAATACATTTAAATATGTCTGTCTTATCTTTAAATATATGTCATCCCAATGCTTTATACTATTAATTTTGACTGTTTCTTAACATGTTAATAATTTTATGTACGCATAAACTCGAGTTTATTTCTAAAACATACGCGACAGACATAACAAGCTAACTATTCCCTATCAGTCGGAGAGAGATCAAGCTTAGGCACGGTAACAACCATAACCTCACCTTGGTAGTCGACACGTGTACCTTCAAGGACGTGGTGGGGGGCAACCTAAATCTCCAGCAATTAACCTGTGTTTCAAGCGACATAGGCTCAACCGCCCCAATAACAACCTTCACCGCACCGGGTACAATCTCCGTAATCCGTACTTGCATATCTTCTTCATTAAGACCCGACTGCTGAATCTCAAACATGTAACACTCCGGAGTTTCGTACACCACTACGTCGGTCTCGGAGTGGAACGGGAGCTGCAAGACTCTGGCAAACACGTGTGGCATGCGCTGCAGTTTGACAGGAATCCTCGCTGCCGTCTGTACGGTGTTGTTAGCGGATTCTACGTCGTACACGACTACCATCCTTGTTGTTCCTGGATAAGGATGTACGGGTATTGCCATGGTATCCTTTTATATACCCTAAAAAAATTTCCCCTTTTTAGTGCTTTGGACTGACCTTTTTTCCCTTTTTCACCCTTTTTCTCAATCTCAAGCCTTTACAGTGGAACCCAAGTCGCTAATTGATTGAAACGATGGAAATGGAGGCGCACATTTTTGCCCTAGAACTTACACAGGAGCCCTTTGATTTGTTGTTTTCCTAACATTATTTATTCTTTTAAAGAGAAAAAACAGATGAATTAACCGCGATAACTAAATCTTATTTATACATAGGAATATTACATGATTATTTGGAATGTTTACCACATATTAATCCCCTTGGAACCGCCAACAAGAATTGCCATCAGTGCCTGTTCAAGAGAATTATGAGAGAGAGAGGGAGAGAGGAAGGGAGCTTACAGCGATGGCACAAGCCGCAAGACCAACATGCTCCCTCGGATCATGCCTCAGACAGAAGAAGATGAATGCTCCCACAAACCAGGGAAACGACATGGTCAGGAAACCAATAATAAACCTGCAAATGAAGGGTAACACCAAGTTAGAACCGAAGAACAGTGAAGTATGTGTGTGTTCGTCTAGTATATCACACACTCACACACACTTGCTATATCTTATTTCCTCTGTATTATTCAAGTTCCATTCTACAGATTTCACACTTACAGGAACCAGCCAATTCCCAATCCACAGCACGGAAGCCTATCCCTTTCATTATGATAATGAAAGCCACTTTCGTAATCTAAAATCATGAAAAAGTGGATGCGTGTAATATGCGTGTGTGCGTGCATGTGTGTGTAGAGAGGAATTGAATTGGACATACCTTGATTGGTACTATACTGATACTGCTGCTGCGGAGGCGGTGCGTACTCACTAGGATGAACAGGCTGCGGAAAATTGGGATTAGCCTGGAAAGTACCATAGTAGCTTGGACCTCCATACTCTTGCCCTTGTAAGCGATCGCCCTCTTTCTGCTGCTCGCCTGCCGTCATTCCTGTAGATCTCAGTACTCTGCTTAGGGTTTACAGTAATGCTGCTTTTTAAAATTTAATTATTAATTAATTTAAACATTTTGACTAAGTTTCCATAGGACTCTGGACTTTGAATCCAGGAGCATGAGTTCAAATCTCAGTGCAACCTGATGTTATATCACGTCTTTAGTGGCTATGAGAACAGTCCCAGACATAACAGAAGAGGCGCTTGCCAGATTACTCCGAGCAGCTGCAAATGCCCGGGACTTGTACAAGGCAGATCAAGCTCACAAGCAACTCCTCAGCAGCAGACACAGCCACAGGAGGTTCCTCAACAATCTGGCAATAGAAATGTTTGGCAAATGCGGGTCTCCTGAGCTTGCAAAGTCCGTCTTTGACAGCATCCCCAATCCGAATGTCTTCTCTTTCAATCTCATCATGTCCGCATATACCCAAAACGGGCATCTACATTATGCAAGTCAGATCTTTGCACACATCCCTGAGAGAGATGTAGTCTCGTGGACCACCATGATCGCAGCATATGCCCAATCTGGGGATCTCCCAGAAGCCCGTGAATTGTTCGACAGAATGCCCAGGAGGAACTTGGTCTCCTGGAACACGATGATCGCTGGTTATGTACAGAACAATGAAGACCACAATGCAGCCTTCCTGTTCCATTCAATGGATCAACAAGGGGAGCCTCCAAACGAGTTTACATTCGCGATTGTTTTAGATGCATATGGTAACCTTCTTGATCTCCACAGAGGCGAATTCACTCACACGAGAGTTCTTCGTCTCTGCATCTCCGACGTTGTTATACAGACTTCACTCATCATAATGTATGGGAAGTGTGGGAAAATCACGGATGCCAGGAGATGTTCGATGGCTCCCCACAAGACGATCTCGTCGTGCTTAGTTCAATGCTTTCAGCATATGCGCAGAATGGGCATCTCCAGGAAGCAAAATCTGTGTTTGAGATGGCTCCACTTTGGATCCCGTTCTCTGGACAGGGATGCTCACTGCATATGCTCAGAACGGGCAGTTACACCAAGCCAGGAGAGTCTTTGAAACGATGCCTCACAAGAATGTAGTCAGCTGGTCCGCGATGATATCGGCAAACGCCCAACATGGGGAAGGAAAAGAGGCTGTGAAGCTCTTCAAACTCATGGACTTGGAAGGGATATACCCACACAGATACACAATTGGGAGCCTTATAGATGCAGGCTCAGCTGAGCCCTCACTGTCCGAGGCGAAGCTGATTCACTCGGTTATTAAAGAGAACGGATTTAAGCTCGATGTTGTCATCTGCAGCGCACTCGTGAACATGTATGGGAAATGCGGGCGTCTGGATCTTGCCAGGGAGGTCTTCGATGCAATGGACATGAGGAATGCGATCTCCTGGAACACCATCGTCACTGTGTATGCAGAGAGCGGACACGGGTTTGAAGCAGTACAGATGTTCTGGGAGATGCTTGTGGAGGGAATCAAACCGGACGTGGTTACGTTATGTGGGGCACTCGGAGCGTGTGCTCACGCTGGGCTGCTTGAAGATGCAAGATATATATTTGGAGTTTTATTACGAGACTATGGAGTTGTCACACTATTGAGAACTACACATCCATGGTGTATTTGCTGGGTAAAGCAGGGAAGCTTAGTGAGGCCGAGGAGTTGATACATGTGATGCCCTTTGAACCGAGGGAGATTACGTGGACTACTCTACTAAGTGCTTGTATAACGCAGAATGATGTGGAGAGAGCTACCAGGATTGGCCAGTGTGTGCTTCAGTGTCGACCTGATAACTGTGGACCTTATGTCCTCTTGTCTAATGTGTACACCTAGATGATCCGAAATATATGTATATACACATACTTTTCATATATATATACCGAGTTCAAGTATAAGTATATGTATAGTATATATGAAAGTTGGATTCATATGTATATATGAAAGTTTTTATTCATATATACGTATACTTTCATATATATAATAAAACAAATTTTTTATGAGTGAAAAAATTTATTATATCCGTGTGTGTGTGTGAGTGTGTACAGCAAATGCGGCAGTCTGATTGAAACACAACAAATGTTCGAATGCTGGTTCATATTGATCACCTGAAAGGAGTCCCCACGAAAAGGAGGCTTGGACTTGGCCTACAATATATTAGAATCTTCACTGAAGATTCCTTAGTCGAAATGAATATTCTTGTAAGAGAGAAGAATATTCGGTGGTCAGCACTTTATTAGTCAAGGGAATATTCTTTTATTATTCAGATATATACCATAAGATATTGCACTAGTGTAATTGTATAAATTACACAAGAAATATGCACATCTTCATTGGAACAAACACCTAACTACATGTTTCTCTTCTTTTTCAGTATTGTAGTAATCCTTGATTTGCGCTCTGTTGCTCACAATGATAACTAGTAGAGACATCACTCTGAAGAAAATACCGACTCCAACCTTAAAATATTTCTCCATTCCCAAAACATTTTATGCCGAGGTTTACAAATGCAACAAGCAATGATCCTATCTTTTATCCTATGTCCCAGTCTTGTAAGTCGTTCAATCACAAGCTGTATAAGCTTGACACTCTTTGGTTGTAGCTAGCTAAGTTAGCATGGAACATTGTAATAAGTTATTTTATCATGATTCTTGGTGATGGTCAAGAGTATCTACAAGGATGGTGCAACCTAATTGAAGTGGATTTACTATTACCAAATTTTTAAAGGCTTGTAACAAAAGCTTCACCAACAAAGATTGATAAATAAACAAAAATAAAAGAGAGAACTAAGCAATACCTTCCTCATGTGTTGATATCCCCAACCTCGTCTACGATAGACATAATATGTTTGTTGCAAGTTCTAAGTTAATAACTTCAATTGCCTACACAACTTTGGGGATCATAACGACTGTAGTGAACACCACCATGAAACCTTGTGCTATGCATGCTGACGAATTGAAGGGCCTCATCAAACCTTAATGGATCGAGATGCAACATGCTATTATCCAATGTAGATGTCATAGTGTCCAAGTCCATGGGGAGGTCTAAGCTCACTACATTGAAGCCGAACTCACCCACCTCTTTTTAGAGTTGTGTCTATGAATTTAATGTGGTGCTTGTCGATGAGGACTCTTAATTATTGTATGCCTCCTATTGCTCCACTCCTTCGTCAAAGAATGACTTACACATCTTTTCAATGTCGCAGATGGTTAAGTCATATCTCCCACAACTAGATGCCAACACTAGCATGTATAACATAAGATCATTCTTGATGTCAATGGTCCCAACAGCTAGCATAACCTTCTGGAGCAACAATGTTAGTGTGAGGAGGCAATCCCGAAGAGCTACTAGCTCTTGTTGATGTACCAACTCCCTTTGCCTGAGTGGAAATTTGCTTCTTGCTCCACATGTGATTGTGTAGGGTTGCCATCTTCTTGCTCCACATGTGAGGAGAGCTTGTGATATCCATCCAGAGTTTCATAGTTATGCTTGAGCAATCTCATGGGCCACCAAAAACCTACTAAAGGGCTTAGAACTGCTGAAATAAAGAAAATCCAATTACTTCCAAATCTCTTCTCACTAACTCCTCGCGCTAGAAGAAATCCATGGGCTCTGTTGGAAAAGGTGAATTAGACATAATCAAGTAGGGATTGGAACATGGACAATTGGCATCTGGCCCTCATCTCGTCAAACCAATTGAATAGGTCTTCTTTGTTTTCGAGGTTTTCACTATCTTGTAAAAGATTATCTATGATCTCCAGAGCCTTGTGCTCTCTAGTAAAGATGGTGAACCACTTTAACCACTCTTTGTATTGAACTCCAAACAAGAGTTTGCTATTCATCCTTCCTATTAAGACGGCCAAGCTTGTTTAAGTACTAGCCTTGCAACTCGTTCATCACACGAGCCTTCGACAGTGCATATAGCTTCTCAAGTCTCATCTAATGACATTGTCTATGAAGGATGCTAGTGACCTTCTGGAACTATTCATCACCCAAGGATGGGTCAATAATGGCGAGGAACTTCATCATGTGCATGTTGTGCTTCTTGTACACCTATTGCCTAGCATTGGCCTCCACTTTCACTTCCCTTGGAGTGATTTACTGCCTTTTTTAGGTCCTCCTTGATCTCATTCTAGGAATGGATACTTGTTATGGTTGACAAAGCGAAGTAAACAACTACTTACCTTAAACATGATCTTTGCACAAATCAAATTTTGCAAAGGATGCTAAGTTGACTTGCCAGCTACACTATCCTTCCATCTTTGAATGTCCATACGATAGGTCTTGCTTAGAGAAGCTATGATCTTGGTGGTCTCATTCACACTTGCACAACAAGTCTTCATCACCAACAACAGATGGGGCAGTGTTGTTTTGACTAAAGTGGCAAATGAACTGTAATAATTAAATTAGTCTATGTCATGAACACAAACTTAATCATTTACATGTTGATCTATTTAAATATAGTGACCAACTGGAGGTCATTCACATTGAACTTGTGGATGAAGCTAGTGCTTACTCAGACAGCTTAAATCTTCTTTTTCTCCTCTTTCGTTGCCTCCATGTACATCTTTTGAAGAGTCTAGAGTCTATGGTTCCCATCCCAAGTCATAAAGAAGTTCATTGACATGAATGGAGCCCATGTCTAAAACTTTGGATCTTTGAGGTCTCTTTCAAAGCCTCATGCATAGCTAGCATAGTAGGATCCTTAACAATCTCTACAACATCCTCCTCTATCACATGCTTACCACTAAAAGGTTGAATTGGATGGTGTTGTGTAGGTATTCACTTGCTTGTTTGAAACTTGCAACCAAGTGGTCCAGGTCCTCCACATTTATTTGGCACACCACTTCATTTGAATGGAGATGGTAGATGGGGACATTAGAAAGATCTCCCAAGTCATTGATGGAGATCCGTTGGAGTTGACTGGTTGAATGCTCCACCTATAGACTAGCCGAAATGTTGTAAACCTCCTTTTTCTCTTTTGGTTCTCCCTTCACCTTCTTCTTCTTGGAAGCCTTTGCATCATGTTTTCTTTCACGACCTCTCTTTTGACATGCAACCCCAGCTTGGGATCCCATGACCTCCCATAATTCATTGTCAGTCTCATTTGACACCACATTGAAGGCTTGCACTTCTAAATACGGTAACACAACATAATCAAAATGGCAGTACTAGTACCTGTAAGGTGTTGTTGACTAGTTGCTTATGTAGATGAAACTAGTGCAGTAGTTGTCACTGCCTTTTCAACTAAAGCTACGTCCTCCAAAGCTATATCAACATTCGAACATGAAGATCTTGTTTTAAAAATTGTATCGAATTGTGCTATGGTAATATATAAACAATGAGCAAGAGTATGAATATGTATGCTGGTTGCTGGTGTTTATGTCACACTTCCCAATCGGCACACATGAAGAAAAAAGTGAACATGGAATTGTAATGTCGACTGGGGGAGTGTATGTTGAACTCCCCATTGGGCACAAACCACTATAATAGAGTTAGAAAATGGCCGAATGGGGGTTTTCATGTCGAACTCCCAAGTCGGTGCCAACAAATGCAGAAAAGGGACAACCTTTTCTGCCAACTAGGTGGCTATATGTCAAACTTCCCAATCAGCACCAATAAAGACATAAAAAGGGGAAAATAGTATAGGCCAATATCCCTTATTGGCACATACTAAGATAGGAAAAGGGCAAACTTAGCCAGTAGCATGAAGAATGAAGGGAGGGACACATTATGTCAACTGGGAGAGAATGTTGGTATAATAAGAAAAATAAAAGATAGATCGATTCTATGTAGCTGAATATGGCATATAAAGGTATAATAAGAAATATAAATAATAGAAGAGGAAAAGAGACCAAAAATAAGAAATCAGTGAAGAAAAAAATTAGGACTAGGAATGCGGATGTAGATGCTGATGGAAGCTCCAAACTATGTGACTTAAACCCTAATGGCAGTGGCTAGGGTTTATTTTATAATTGTTAATGTGTGGTCTGAATTACATGTAGGGTTTTTTTTTATTAAATGGACATGATGTGAATCTAATAGTGTTAAAATATTGAGTCATGATTAATTAGGATTCAAATTAAAGTTGATAGTTAAGCAAATAGATTTTTAAGTCGTACATTTAATGCATGCTCGAGGTTTGGGATAGTTATTAATAAGCATTAATTGACTTTACACTGTTGATGGTAGAAATTTAATTGACTTCTTAAATTAACAAGTTAATATTTATTATAGCTATTTAAACTTTACTTTAATTTTTTTTAAGTAAAACTAAATGGCAAAAGTGAAATATGGCATTATTGATATGAAATTTACAGTTGATGAATGTCATAGTTTCTACTATAACTCTTCTTTTACTTTGAATGTTGACAGTTGTTACCTACTGTATTATGTTGATAAACCCTAGGTGTAGAAGAAACAGGCCCGCTTAGTGCACTTGGATATCTAGTGATGGTCCGATCGGGTGTCATTAGGTATTTGTAAGAAACTCTAAGCGAAGCTAGCACTTTTATTTAGAAAATCTTACCTTGATTTTCTGTGTCCTGGTTGGGTTATGGCTAGTTTCGGTGAGTTTGACATGTCGGATATGGGTAGAAACACCCTTAGGTTGCCCTAACCCCATGTCCTAAACCCCTTAGGTTAAGGTTTAGGGGTTAATGAGTCATTAATTAACTCACCAAGTATATTTTCTGGGAATGAGATTCTGTGCCAGCCCACTTATGTAAATAGGAAAACCAGGGGGGGGCTCTATCACATAAATAAGGTGGTATGTAGGAGTGAGGGTTCCTGGGTTTATGATTGAGCTCGTTACTCTTCTTCCGGTGCAAGCTTTAGCTTGTGTCGTCAAGGCACAACCCTTTATTGTGCCGCCCTAACTTCCAAGTGACAGGGGTACGTCCCGTCCTACCTTCGGGGTAGCTCACCCTTAATGTTGGCGAATGCACGTTCCAAGAGGTAGAGATTGAGGCTTGTCTCCAGCCTCCTCCTCCACGTCAAGCTAGGTGTAGCACTCACTGCCAAGCAAGGCACATCCGTGTCCTTGTCCAACTATGGGCATGGGATCTTGTTTGACAGATTCACGTTACCTAGTTCCTGAGGGTTCACTAAGGGGTTCTAGAGTTGGCATTTAGGAGCCACATTTGTGGCACTTGGTGCAACTCTTGAATCTAAGGGCTATGGCATGATAGCCCACATCGGGGAAGGCAGTGTCACATGAAGATGTGACACTGGGTAAACGTCACACGATACAATGCCCGAGGCACACCCTTTAGGGTTATGTCATGGGCTTGTCGCCAAGTGGTTGGATACTCTAACAAACAGGCATGCTTGTGCTCGTGCTAGAGTGCTAAGCCCTAGGCATCCGCTCAAGGGAGGTTAGGTCTCGTATTTTATTAATAATTGATGAAACAATGCATATATTACTTTAGAATTTAGATGGTGCACTATGACTAATCATTCGTTTGTAAGTGATGAGTCGTACATAGGTTGCACTTTGCATGGATGAGCTTCAAAAGATGCCACGAACCTTACACTAACTATGAACTGCAATCACTAACAATTTCATTTGGAAAACTGTGATGTTTTTCCTTTAATCTTCATTTGAGGTCTCCTTAATACAGAGAATAACATTAAAACCTCGAGCAGTCGAAAAAGTTCATGGTGATGCAAGTCTATACAACGGTTAGAACATATAACAATATAACAGTTGAAGTGGTTCATATGGCAGATGACATGTACACTCTGCACAATCACAAGTATCACATGACTTAACATAGTCTTTAACCATTAAACATTACGAGACACAAGCTCCCGTCTCTTCATTGTGCTATAATGTATGTAAAACTTGGAGTATGGCTCAGCAGGGACATATAACAAAATAATAAACCATTGTAAATTACCATCAAACTCAAATTGTTCATAGATGGCTGCGTGTTCTATTTTGATGCTTTAGGATGGAGCAATGACCTCCAAAAGGGTGAACCTCTAGAGGGACTTCAGGGTTTTGTGGAGATTTCAAATTGAAATAACTTGTAAGACCAGGTACAAACTTGGATTGAAGGACTTTAAAGAATGCTAAAAACTCTTAATTGATAAAACACGTCTCCAAACCTGAAACGTGTGATAGGAAAATCGACGGCTTGCAAGTGGTCTGATATGAACCGTCCGTAACCCGGATCGTAGCCGTCCAGGTTTCGCAGTGGATGCATTCCTGTATTGGAGGGCATGGCGGCGCGGCTTGAGCATCAAAGGTATGGCGGATTCAATTGCTCTGGAATGATGCGCGAGCATGAATTCAATGTTTCTATGCAGGAATTGAGCAGACAGAGTCGCATTTGTAGATGGATTCTTTTTCTTAGGGTTCTTAGTAGGTCATTTGGAGATGGCGTGCAGCAGGCGGATACAGCAGTGTTTCATCAATCGGATACGTATTCTACCTAAATTCATGCAGCACGGTAGCGGATTTCGTATGATGAGTAGTAGGAGCACACGCATTTGGTCGAGCTCCGAGGAGACCGTAATCGATGTCGAGGCGGATGCCGCGAGCAGTACGAGTAGTCGGAAGGTGCGTGTGGTGGATGAGAGGAAGATCACGCAGGCGGCACCGGATTGGTTGCCTCTTGTTCCTGGGAGTTCTTATTGGATACCTTCTGAGGATGAGAAGGATAAGCCTAAATTGAATCTTAGTGACGAGAAGCTTACGGCCTGCTTTGCTCCCTGCGGTTGGCCGGTTCTGTCGGAAGACGAAGACCGTAAGTGCCCATATATAAATTTATATATAAACCGTGTAGATGTAACACACTCGGACACCGATGGTATTTCATTTCACACTGTATATACCTATGCCATACTGTGTGTGTGTGTGTGTGTGTGTGTGTGTGTCATAGGTATATCGTAAGAAGGGATCCGTATATGTGTACACACACAGTGACCTGAATGCATCCGTGTCTGAGTGTGTATATCTAATATGAACGGTGTATTTATGTGCGCGTGTGTCTGTCTGTGTGTGTGTACGTGTACTATCTATCGATATCATAGAAGCAAGAAGAGTTTGTTCTCTGCTGACACGATGTTATAGCACACAAACACATTCACAGGCATTTGGTATTTCAGTAGCATCGCATTTTTTACCTGTAGGATTACGTTGTGTTTTCTATTATGTCATCTCTTTGTTTGTAGACAAAGATATAGAATGTAACATACAGTTCAGTACTTGTGTCGTAAGATTATATGTGTATACGCATATATACTCACTTCTATGAAGGACGAATAGGAAATGTATCTGTGCCTAAATGGGTGTTACATTATATCTCCATGTTGTGTGTGTGTGTGTGTGTGAGAGAGAGAGAGAGAGTACACAGATACGTAGTGTATAAATCTCTTATACTCTAATATACAATAGCTGTAGTCTCTCTCTTACCCCTCTCTCACACACATACGTGTGTGTGCACAACATAGACACACAGACACCTCTTACGCACATATATGTGTGTTACATATGTACATATTAGGCTTACATATATATTATTATTTGAAGTGACAGATTCGGAGGACGAGGACGATGATTGATGAACTCCCAAGTCGGTCCCAGTAAAACACCAACATTGAAAGTTTTATTTACACAGAGGGACAACCAGAGATTACTGCCGCTGTGAATGATAGGAAAAAAGAAAAACAAAGGGAAAAAGAAAACAAAGGGAAAAAAAAACAAAAAAGAGATAATAGTACAGAAGCATGTAAAAAATCTTGGTCAATTTTAAAATTATTTCTTAACACGATACTTGGAATATGCTACACCAGATTCTTGGTATATGCTACATCTAGGATTCTAAGAATATGCTAAAGTGTTTTCCCTCTTGTTTTTGAATTGCCACTCAGCAGACAGATCTAGGGTTTATCCTGCTTTGATGGTTGAATCTGCTATGGGGGAGGTAAGCGACGCAGGACACACATACACACACGCCTCACGCATAAAGAATGAGGGTGTTTTTTTCCTCCTAAATCTTTGATTTTGGGTTGTTCCATTTTCAGGGATCTGCGGCCGTTGTTGGGTCAGTAATGGTGGAGGTTCTCACTCCGGAGGCAGGTACAGTGTGTGGTGTTGTGTGTTGTGTGTAGGTGTGGTGTAGTTAAAATGTCTGTGTGAAATTTCAGAGCCCATGGATGTGTTCAAGCGGCTGTACAAAGGGTGCAAGACAGGCCCAAAGGCTCAGAAACCCAGGTTCGTACATATATGTGTATATGCATTGTGAATGTAGGCTTACCTTTAATAAAGTGTATTCACTGAACAAATATATAAAGATGGAAGTATTTTTTGGCGGTTATGTTTATGCTTCGCATTATATATATATATATATGCATTTAAAACAAGAGGTGGATTTTGATCAAGTTATTGTTATTATAACTTTTTGGAATGAATACATAATATGTCATGTCGCACACACACTTATCTATCTATCTATGCACTTTTGTATTGATGCAGTACTAAAGTTGAAGACAAGAAACAGCAATCCAAACCCATGCCTTCGAAAGGGCGGGAAGTTCCATCTAAGTTCTCCGGGTATATCATATATATACAACTAGATGCATATACATGTACAGTGAATATTATATCATATTAATATCTTGTGATGATCTCTCTTATAGAACTGTGACTACCAAAAAATACGAAGTGCAGAGGAGGAGGTTCTCTATAAAGACTCATGTTCATGCAAAACTTCAGAGTAACAAGCGGCTAGACAAGGCCTCGGCTTCTGTTAGGCTTGCTAAAAGCAAGCTGCAGTCTGCAAGATATTGGCTATCACTCATCGACGTTGCAGAGAAAGCCGAAAACCATCTTGTGTCCATGGGACTCTTCCATCTTGCCATATCATGTGGAGCTGAGGTATACATGTACACGTGCGTGCATGTATGTCTGTGTGTGTGTAGAGAGGAGAGGGGGATGGAAGGAGGGATGATGCATACAATACATATATTTATATATTACTACGTTATCATGTTGTTTATGAGCTTACTTTTTTGAAGTGGCTTATTTAACTCTCACTGCTTGTACAGCTTTATCCTAATAACATATCGTTGTTACATAACTTCACATATTGCTTATATGAAACAAAACAGATTCAACAATACAAATAAGTGTTACTAATTTACAATACAAAATAAAATATTATGTTGCCTACGCAGCCGGTAGCAGACATCCGTAAGGCACTTGGAGCTTACAAAACAAAACACAAGCTTAACGACGTCAACTTGTTCACGGTAAATTATGTGCTCTTCTTGCTCAATATGCAAGTATAGAATGTAACGTTTGGATATCATATACAATGTGTAGAGTGTGTGTTTGTTTTATGTGTGCATGTACATATATGTGTTTTCTATAGGGCTCCTTTTGCACTTCAAATGGAGATAAAGAGTCCCCCCCATGCCAAGTGATAGTCAGCACGCTGCCGTTCCACCCTCGGATGATACAAACGCTTCAGAAGCTGTTTACGATGCTGCAGACACCACACGAAGGTAAGTAACTCTTTATACAACGCAATGTGATATGTTCTTTTAAAACATACGCACATATATATACATTATATATACAGACTATCAAAATCCTTTTTAAGACAATAATACTAGGTGTGTGTGTGTGCCTCATATAAACATATACGTATACCCGGGCTCCATGTGCTTGTGCGTATCTGTGTCTGTAAACTATTGTGCAGAAAATTAATAGCGAAAGTGGAGACAGTAAAGAACCTTTATGAGGAAGAATATTCTCAAATTGCTGTGGGTGAGGTTTCGAAACCGAAGGATCTAGCAGAAGAGAATGGTAGCTCTGAGGTTATTGACAATGGAGACGCTGGTGATGACGTTAACAGCAAAGTTAACCAGGGAATATGCGAAGAGAAGAAAAAGAATACACCACGACTTGGTGATGACGTGAGCAGCAAGGACATATGCGCAGAGAATAAGAAAATGCGCCACGACCATATTCTGAAGTTAGACGTACACCTAAACGTGCTTGTGCCATTCAGGCCGCTATGAGAATTGAGGAAAGTGCTAAGAAGTATTCTCGTAAAAAGCCCGGTGAGCATTAAAGTATTAATATATATATATATATATATATAATATATATATAATATATATATATATATATAATATAATATATATATATATATATATTGCGCGCATAGGAACACACATATATACAGTTATGTATGCAGACACACACACCAGGTATATATATGTCTGTGGAGCAAGTTTATTTCTAGCATATTCATTGTAATTAAGTAGATCAATTTAAAACTAAATAGTGTAAGGTAACTACGTATTTACCGTACGGTAAATACGTAGTTACCTTACAATAGCTATATATAATAACAGTAAATATTTACACAACTTATATTAGCAATAATATAATATTTATAGTGAATCGTATAAACAACAGCTTAGAATAATATATTATAGTGTGTTGCATCCAGCTTGACTATAGTGGATTTTGTTTTTTTTTATTCACATTATAGAACATATACCCCATCTTAGAGAACCAGTAAATAATATTTACTTATTATTCACATAAATGAAGCTGAGATGGCTACCCCTGAAGTGCACAAAATGGACGTGGACGAGCTAATGAAACAAGTGTTTCTTGCATGATGACTGATTCAAGCAATGACAGGGTAATTCAGGCCATTTACCTGTGCTATTTATATGTACATATATAGACACGTAGATACGTACATATAGATATGTGTCTGTATCTTTCGTGTCTTGCGACGTATGTCTATGTCTACTCTTACGTTTTATTTTTAATTATTATTCTTAGGGACCAAATTCTACTGGCAAACAGTCAGCTAAAAAATCCGCTTAAGAATGCAGGCAAGCCAACGACTCAAGAGGACAAGAATCAGCAGCTTGAGGTGTCACACACACACACACACACACACACACACACACACACACGTATACACAGACACATAATTCCTACGCATTTTTCACATTCTTACATACATATAGATTATGTTACATATGAGACATATAGATACATATCAAGCTACGTACGTACATATATATTACCTGTATAGTTTAAATATGCACTAGCATAATGCGCATATGCACTACGTTATAATACATAGCATGAAACAAAGTCGTACTGAGTTAATGCTATTAACAATGTACTATTTCACCTATTTATTGGCTTATTATATTGATAATGATGGAACAGGACGATAAGAGCAAGGCATCTGGGAAAGAAAATGACCACGGTCCCTGCGAGAACAAAATTGAGAGTGCATTACAGGTAAATACCAAAAAAAGTAATAATTATTATTAATATACATTATTACTGTAGACTCCAGTGCGAAAAGAGCAGAAGAAAGCGAGTAATACTAGTACTCCAGGTTCTTTCTAACACACACGCACACATTGTAGGTAGCGTACGTGTACATGGTTGGAGCACTAATGAGAATGCATCGCCTCTGTGTGTGGGTTATGCCAAGGAATCACTAATCATATAGTACTTTAAATAGTTATACACACCTGAGTAGACTCACCACGCAAACACACACCACACATTTAGTTTAAGCAGACTTGAAGTTTAATAAAGCTTGATTATATAAATTATCTATTTATCTGTGTGTGTGTGTGTGTGTGTGTTGTGTGTGTTCTTATCTCTATGTACTTATCTGTGTTTCTCTTGTGATTGAAAAGGGACTGGTGAGGTGAGAAGATCTGCAAGACTCAGGTCAACACCAAATAAGGGTGCTTTCTACTAAGATGCTGTATGTAACTATTTTCTTAAGTGTGTGTGTGTTAATTATTTGTAAGTATGTGTATTGTGGTGCGTGTGTATGGATACGTATATAATTAAATGGGACAGATGTAATGGCCCCAGCAAGTAGTTGGCTTTTTAATATATTTTGTCACTAGTGTAAAAAATTTACTTATTTTACATATGATAATGTTTTATAATGTTTTACTAATTGATATTCTTTATATTGGCCACAAGTTACTATCTTTAAAATTCATATTGAATCTTTTCTTTGGCTGTATTCCATACACAAGTAGGCCTTGACAGAACCAAAGCTTCTTTATCTAGCTCTTTAGTGGGCACATATAAATAGATTATTTATTTAATTAGTTTAATTTAGTATATTGTTTATTTAAATTGATAATGCATGCTTTTTATGATTCTTATTGAGTATAGATATTATGAAGTATTAATTCTTTTTATATAATATATTATATATATATATAAGTTTGGTGGATAACTTTGTTTGTAATAAACAATAAATATATTCTTTCTACTTAAATTTAAAAACAATGTCTATGTTTATTATAATGGGTGGCTATTTTTATTTTTGATATATCATGTATTATTTAGTTAGCATCATTATTATTTATTATATTCATTTTTTAGATAAAAGCAAACTAGGTTCCATACACACGTTATCACGTTGTCTCACGTTGTCTGTAATGTATCCGAAGTGTGTATAGATCTATATATATATATATATATATATATATATTTTAACAACAAATATATTTATAAAAGATTATTTATATATATTATTATTATTATTGTATTGAATGACTCAATACATCTTTTACTAATCGAACATCAACAGACCTTGTGTCTTAAGTTAATTATGTAAACATAGCAACATATGTATAAATATATATTATTATATTATATCAATTATGACATCAACTATACATCTATATAAATTGAAGATATAATTAAATATATACTATATATAAATCCAGGATTTGTAACAGGTGCCTGACACCTGTTACAAAGCTTCACATGTCTACACATGTCCTGTACACCAGAAAATCGAAAATTTGTCCACGTGTAGGAATATCCTTTGAATAATCTTACTTTAACACATTAAAATAATTATTAATTATTATGCCAGTTGGCACGTCCTCAAGGGGCCCATGTCTGCAAAGAAGTGTCCTCCACGTGGCCAACTCAAAATCCTCCTGTACGGCCACGTAGCAGATAGTAATGATGCCTTAATCTCACTAAATTAAGCAAATTATCCGTCGGTGGTGGTAAAAAGAAGGGAAAAAAAGCAAAGAAAATACGTGAATGGCCCACAATTGATTCTTCCAATCCTCAATATTTATTTTGTTTAACAAAATTTCTGTCTCTTTCTGTACACAATTCATCAAGAACACGCTCCAGCACGAGGTATTTGTTGTAATTCTAGCTGAATTTTGCTTATTATATAGAATTCTTGCATAATTCAGGGAGAATTGATCCAATTTTGCATAAATTTTTAGAATCTTGCACTTTTTTTCCTTTAAGTATGTTCAATTCCACAATTATGTTTAGCATCCACGGTTAATTCGCTGCAATTGAGGTGCAAATTTAGCATCTGTTGTGTAAGTGTGTATATACACACTGTTTGTTTTCTCTGGGTGTCTTAAAGACTCACTGTATGCATATTTCCTGCTGGGCTTTCTTAGATGTCTAGATTGCACAATTTATAGATAATTTTCATGAGTTTCGTAAAAGCTGCATTATATGCACAATTTATAGCATAATTGCTACTGTGTATTGATTAATTGAGCTTGTTTCTACTGCAGCTTTGTTCGATTTTTAAATTTTTGAAAAACTGCAGTGTTTTTGTTTGAATTTTCAGTGAAAAATGACTGACGCTACTGCTGCTCCAATTGCACCTGTGGCACATACGCCAGTGGACAAGAATGTGACTACGGAATCCCCGACTTCGGTAATTGGTACACATGATACGAAGAGTCCGCCTTCTCCCACGCCTGTACCCGAGGACCATGCTCATGCTGCCACCACACATCCTGGTAAATTATTCTTTATATAATGTAGAATAATTTTATGTTATTGTTTACAGCGAGTGCACAAGTGAAGACAATGGATGCACCACCAAGCCCAGCTTCCAGTAAGAACTCTTTGACTTCCTCGATGAAGACAGATGGAGGTGGATCAATGGACAGAGGTTTAATCCTAATATAATTTTTATAACAAATACTTAACTATATTATTATTACTATAGATGCTGCTCTTGCCAAAGTGCAACATGAGAAGACCATGTCCCATATTAGAGCCTGGGAAGACGGACGCAAAGCCAAGGCTATCAACAGGTAGCATATACATACAGACATACGTGTGTGTGTGTTTTGATATTGAGTGATTATAACCGTGTCTGATGAACCAACAGATGCAGTGCACAGATTGCAAAGATTGGAGCTTGGGAATCCGCACAGAAAGCTGCAGCTGAATCCAGATTAAAACAGGCAGAGGTATTAAACATGTTTATTTCCAGAAACGAGTATACACACAGTCACACACACACACACATATATAGCTGTGTATGTACGTCTAACTTGTGTGAATGATTATAACTGCAGGAAAAGCTTGAGAAGAAGCAGCTCTTGTGGAGAAGATGCGTAACCAGATAGCAGCAACACACAAGGCGGCAGAGGAGAAACGAGCACTGGCGGAGGCAAGGAAGGGGGAGGACATATTCAAGATCGAGGAGGAATCTGCCAAGTATAAGGCATCTAGCAAGATGCCTGGAGGATTGTGTTTTAAAGCTTGAGTACCTAGTCTGTGTTCATGATTATTGTGGTGTTTTTCCTTATATCTTGTTTGCCCGATGTATATATGAAAATTTGAAAGTTGCACCAGTTATATGTGATAATGTATTGTTTTTAATGTTATTTTATAAATTAATTTAATTGTTATGAATCTTATTATAGTATTAAACTAAAAGTGTGTATGTACAAGATACTATGCCATCGAGTAACGCCTGCATGAGAAACTTTCAGAAAAACAGTACATAATTTGTGATACAAATCCGTAAGTTTTGCTACTCAACAAAGTTAATCTCAAAAATTGCATACCTTCTTCACCGGTGGAGTGCATGCCTTACACGATCGAAGAAACTCAACTGAACCATCTGAACAGAAAATAACTCTTAAATATGCACAATCTCTCTCTCTCTCTCTCTCTCTCTCTACACACACACACACACCACAACACAATCTATTTAACTGTGTGTGTGTGCATGTATTTAGACAACTGTGTTTATGCATTGTTTCGTTGAACAAACACAAACAAATGCATATGTATATGTTTATCCTTCGTTGTCTTTGACTTCGATGTCGAGCAGCAAATATGCTCCACCGGAGTTTCTTGATCTCGAGACCTTCTTCCACCGTTGTCTTCGCAATGTACGAATCTCTCCTCAATCTTCGTTTCAACTGTACGGATTACCTGGGAACCGTACGGCAGCGTGGATGTTTGATCGCGTAGCGTGGAGCTCCACAGAGGGATGGGATTAATGTGCACCACTTGCTCCTCCTCACATACACGAGTTGCTCGCTTTCCTGTTGGCTGGAGGATGTTGTTCTTCCTATAACAAATAAATAATAGACTATGAATAAGTATCTCTTTCTCTCTGTCTCTCTCTCTCTCTCACACACACACACCAACACTATATATATATAATTATGAAAGAAATAAGCATATAATACGAATGTGCATGCATAGGGTGTGTGGCAGACACACAACGTACAGTGGGATATAAGTGCGTATATAAATGTAATGAGTGACATAAGCATATAATACATGTGTCTGTGTCTGCATCTGCTCGCGTGTGTGTGTGTGAGAGAGAGAGAGAGTGTTACCGTCTGTTCTTAGATCCTTGTACAATGTCGGATACTGTGACACTTGATCTTGTAACAGGTACCTGCTTATTTATTGAGAGGCCCTGCAATGCATTGGCAATTGAACATGCTGAGTTTTCTTCTTCGTCCTTGTCTGTTAACTGGCAACTTGACATTGCAGAAACCAATGACGAAAACGGACTCTTGTCTAGCATATTCCATGTAGATGAACCTGATTCTGATGTGAACGTCTCTGCCTTCTTCCATCTAGATGAAGAACTGGAGTCTCTAGAGTTTGCCTCCATATCCTCAGAAAACCACTTCTTTCTACCAGAGGTACGTCGAGGACTTTCAGTATTGGTGGTCTCTTCTATTGTATAGAAATATATGAGTTGCATATATATACACACGCATACACATTATATATAGAACATATAATTACCTGTAGGAGATGTTAATGATGTTTGTGTCATGTGATATACACGGCCCTTCCACGAACGAAGCTCTTCGTCCTTCAAATGGAGTTTCCTCTCCGCTTCTTTCAAGTCTGCTTCAAGCTGTTTAATTTGCTTCTCTTGCTGCTCTTCAAGAAGAATGCGTAGTCTCCTGTCTAATTCATGAGGAGAAACAGCCAGTTCTGGTTCCCAGCTGGAGTTACATCTCCACCCTCTAGCTTCTCCATGCAGTCCTCCATGCTAACTTCACTCGACGATTGAATCTATAAACAAGTACTAGTTTAAATAAAGTCACATACAACACGTGTGGAAATTATACATTGTACACATACTACTGGCTAACACAAACTTACTTCAATCTTAGGCTTCGTTTCTGACTTGAGATTTAGCTGCATGATCTCTAGCTCTGCTTCAAGTTCAGCTTCAAGTAAAGCCATCTCATCAGGCTTTGACTCCACCGTCAGCCCGCTTGCTATAGATTCACTATCATCCTCAGGTTGAGGCTTATCGTGCTTTGTGTTGTTTGTTATACTCGGTAACTGTTTGTTTAGCTTCTCAATCTCTCTTTTGTGATGCAAAAGCATGCATGTCATTCCTACGTGCATCCCCATGGCATATAACAGCACCTCTTTGGCTACACGATCTGTAACTCAAGCCCAATGCATACATTGCTTTAGAATATTCATAAACACCGAGGAAGCATTAAACAGTTGCTTTCTGGTGAAGGAATCTATGTGTGTGTGTGATGATTTGTATGCATATTATGTACATATACAACTATATCACATACCTACCTGAGCTACTGGGAATTATATTTGCAGCTTTCCTCTTCCTCGTAGAGCTTCCAAGAGATGGCAGAAATGACGCAGGATTAGCATTTTTTACATTCGGAGTAGAGGGAACGGTAGAATCCCTGCTCCTGCTTCGTGCCCTTCTGTACTCGTATCTCCTGCTTCTGGGTGTTGTAAGGCTTGGTTCGGCACCAAACATCAAATGCTTCTGAGACGCGGCCATGGATGCCCAGTCAAAGATGTTGGGAAGATCACTGAGGCTCTCAACGCTAAGACGCTCTGCGTCCTGCCTCGTAGTTGTCCATGAAACATCGCCCAGCGAAGTCTTCACTGTAACATTGGATGTATAAGGATCCTCACCAGAGTCTATGAGTATCTCGCTTCCAGCTTTCCAGTCTTTAGAATCCTCTTCATGCTTCTCCTCTGTATCCTCAAACTCCTGTTGGAGGTGCCTCAGAAGCTCACTTGGTTCACTCTGAACGGTGTGAAGATTTCTTTGCTGGTCTTTCTGCTGGCTGCGAGGCCACGAAGGCCATCCTTTTGAGGAACCCAACTCATGTACTCCTTTCTGGAAAGACGTAAGATTAACCACATTCCCTTCCAGGGTATCCGAGTTTCCTCCTCGGCAGCACGACCTCTTCCAGCTCTTTCCATCTGTGCCCACATTATGATCGTCTTCAAACCGATCCTTGTCTTCTGCCGGTTCCTGTGGAGGAGACCTTGAACAACCCTCTTGCTCATCTAATCGAGGTCTCTTTCCACTCTGTAGGCATCTCGCTAAGTACCCTGAACCTGCAGCTACTACTAGCAGCCACATTTCTGTTGTCTATTCATTACCCAACATCTACAAACTTCGGAACAGCCTGTGCAGATCATTAAAACTCCCAGAGAGAGTCATATAACAATTCAAAGACCCAAATCAATCACCGATCAAGAACTCATTTGAAAAACCTGGTGAATCCGTGAGGATCAATCTATTACAGAACAGAAAATGCCGCAAGCTCTTCATTTCAAGCTATTCATACATTGATTTCCTATGTACCTGAATGCATTCCGATACAGATCCGGCAAACCCTATCTCGTCCCAAGAACCCTAGTGCTTCACAGAAACGGCAACTCACTGCTCTGCTCTTCTTTTCATTTAAGAATTTCTTAATCTAAGTAAATACGTCTGTACGGAGTCCGTACGTATAGAGCCGTTTTCGGAGGGAAGTTCCGCTGACAGCGGAACATGTGCGCCGTCAGAATATTTAATCCACGTATATCATCTCGACACGTGGTAACTACATTTTTTAAACCATCGCCGTGGATCTTCCTCAGCGCATCCAACGGTCAAGCGTTCAGCCACAAACATTAACAAATCTGAGTGAGTATACTACAGACAAAAGTAAAACTGGATAAGAGTATGTATATATAATTAAATAAGTATGTATTATTACTCTACATATTATTAAGTATATTTATAAACATACTTTAAGCTTATTAACTTGGGAATGTGTATATCTATATGTCTGTATATATATAGGTATGCAAAATAATATACATATATTTATGTTTATTTGGGAAATGCATACGTTTTTGTTGTTGCAGCTTTTGTTCAATGATATTTTTAATACGAGCGTCTAACGTGTGATATAATAATGGAAAATGATATTTTCAAGTTGGTTGGTGTAGTGGGAAGATTCTTAATGCTTAAGGAATCTTTTGCTTGTCATGTCATAAAACAACATTCATCATAAATTACATAATAAATATAATTTATAAAAATACATGTATTATTATAATTAAGTTATATATTATAATTGTAGGTATTAATTATGGAAATTAAATGTAATATTAGTTTGCTCTCCAGGATTTTAAAGATTTCCTATATATATATATTATGTTGTGTGTGTGTGTGTGCATATAAACTTTAAAATGTATGTACTCTTCTTAAGTTTTTAATTTCAAATTTAACTTATAAAATTAATATTTTAATTTGTTATAACTTACTTTTGTGTGTGTACCATGCGTATCTATGAAGTATTCTATATTAAACTACTTATAATGCAAATTAATATATTATTTATTTACTACCAATCTATATATTAAAATCACATTCCCTAGAATAGTATTGTTATTTCAACTCTTGATTTTATAATAACATAGTATTTATCACTTATTTGAAGTGTTAATAAATTTTAAAGTCTTTGTCATTGCAAGTGCAACGCTTTTTATTATAATAGTCATATTCTTTTCTCCTTATTGAATTAGACTCTAATTATTGATTAGATATTAATATATCAGTTACATCATTTTCTATAAAATGTTAGGTAGCATGAGTATATGGATTGCTACCTACATTACTTGTGTTAGTTGCTTTATCTTTCTAAAATTTAGATTATGAAGTATTCAAAAAGTGAAGAATTAAGTCTCTTATAATGCATGCCTAAATATTTCATGGCCTTCTACATAATAATAAATACTTTATACTCAGACCCTTTAAATTTTTCCACCTATGCGCAAAATGTAATTAAGTTCACCTTGTATGGAATATACAAAAGTAGACCTCGGCTCTTGCCTTTATCCATGTGTTGTAAATGTTTGAGTTGTGTTCATTCCTCACTGCATATCAATTCTTTCTTCCCATGTCTTGTTTATAAAAAGATTTTAAAGTGTGTAAAATTTATATATAGAAATTAGGTGCAATGTGTCTTAACTATAAAAAAATACAAAAATAATAAATGTATGTGAATCATACTCATGTCTTAAAAGAAGTAAACATGCGAATTAAAACTGGTGTTATTCATATTTAGGGTTTAGTTGTGAGGTCAAGCATATATGATTTTAGGGTCTAGGGTTTAGGTTTAGGGGTGTAGCACCATAAACCTTCACCTATACAACTTTCATATCAAACACATTTGGTAAACCCTTTCAATTATAAAACATGGTGGATGTACTTACAATTTGTACACAAAAGATGAAATTTATTAAATATGAAAATGATTGGCTTACTTTATTGATGGGATTTGTACACAGAAAATGGGGTTTATTTCATTATTGAATATGCAGCATAAATGATGGGGTATATTTCATTGATGGGTTTGTACATATATATATACACTCAGTGTGTATTATAAAGTACATTTATTCATACTTTCATAATGGAGCTTGCAAATAACAAAATGAAATTCATGGTTTATATTGTCGAAAACATAAGACACATTACACCGTGACTCTAAATAAGAATCGTCTTATTATGCATCTTCCTGCCTTCACCAATCAAATGAGTAATTATTTGGCCTTCCAACTCTTCATCTTTTTTCCCTATCGTGTTCCAATATGCCTTTTGTTAAACGCTGGTTGCTTACTTGTTCGCGTTGTATAGGAAGAGATACATACTGGCACTCCTCAAAACACCAGACCAAGGAATGAAGTATGGTAATATGCCACCTCACCTAAATTGAAACCCTTTCTTGCACTTTATGTTTGGGGTGTATCCATTGGCCTTCATAAACATACTGCCCCCTTTTATAATGATGTCATTCTTGTTTCAAAATGTAGTTGCTAGAACCATCGCAATAATGTGTTAGCATGTGTTTCCCAAATCCAAAAGTCCCCATGGAACATCCATGCTACACTTAATTAGGGTTTCTGGGGTAATGTTCTTGATTTTCACATTTTTCTCTTCATATGGTAATGTCACTATAATCCACTATATGTGGAAACAACATACCTCACAACTTCATTATCTGAAGGCTTCCATGATAATCCTTGTCGCTTTGTTTTTTTTTAAATTTCCTGATTGACAAAGTCATTGTAAACCTCTTTATCAATTAATCCTAATTACTTGAATGGTAGAGCTCTTATGTCTTCATTTTGAGTAACAACATCAATTTCTTCTTCTATAATATCTTCATCATTATTGAAATTGTTACACATTGGTTCTCGTCTATATTACAATGATGTGATCGCGATGACCTTAGATTTCTACCTAGGTCATGAGACACATCAACATATGCTTGTTATGCATGTACCTTGATTGAACCTTTAAAGACCTTAGTACAACGTCTCATTTGTGATGATGAGCTAACCATGGGCACTTCTAAGCCCACCAACTATGTATCCTCCATGTAGTAAGTTGTTGAAACCTATAGGTTGTACACATGACCCACCTCCTAAACCTCTTAACCCACATAAGCTAATATGTCATAGTTTTATATGAAGGGTTAACACATGATTGCCAAGTGGCCATTCGGCTTCAAAACCATGTGGAGCAATGGTAAGTCTTCCAAGATAACCTCAAAAGTCTAATTCAGGTGCTTAATTAGGCAGATGACTTAGAGTCCCACCCTAAATGGGTATCCCTTGATAACCTAAGTAGATTTTAGGATCTTATCCCAGTAGACTTAGACAAGCTCATGTCCTAACCTCATTAAGGAGATATGTCTCACACATTGTCAAAGTTTTAACCCGAAGGGCTAACACGTGGCCACCAAGTGGTCTTCGACATCAATTCCCTGTGTGAACAACACTAAGTCTTCCAAATGACCCCAATAGTTTGACTCAGATGCCTAGTTAAACAGAAGACTTATGTCCCCTAGAATGACCATCCCCCAAACCCTAGAGGATAACCCGAATAAACTTTAAGATCCTTTCCTAGTAGACCTAACTAGACTCATGCCCTAACCTCATCAAGGAGATGTGCCTTATACATACCCTTGTGACAAAGTAAGGCATCGTCATTACCCCTTGAAGAAATCACCCTCGTCTGGGCGTACAACCCTTTTAGGGTGACAAGGGTACCTTGAACCATGAACCCTTGAGGGTTTGAGTGGTCAAGTTATATCTTAGATCTAGGGCTAGTACTTAGTGAGGACACGAGCAAACACCCTAAGGCTAGGTTTGAATAATCTTAAGTACATAACCTTGCGAGTGCTTCACAAAAGGGCTCCTACTAACAAGCTTAGGTTATTCAACCCTTGGATTCCAAGGAGAATAATCCCCTAGCCAAGTGTGCTAAAGCACACCTAATTACGAGACATAACCTCCCTTGAGCGGATGCCCAAGGCTTAACACCCTAGTGCGAGCACAAGCATGTTTGTTTACTAGAGTATCCAACCCCTTGGCGACAAACCCATGACACGACCCCAAAGGGCATGCCTCGGGTGTTGTATCGTGTGACATCTAGCCCAATGTCACATTCCCATGTGACACTGCCTTCTACGATGTGGGCTATTATGTCATAGCCCCTTAGATTCAAGAGTTGCACCAAGTACCACAAACATGGCTCATAAATGCCAACTCTAGAACCCCTTAGTGAACTTTCAAGAATTGGGTAATGTAAACTATCAAACAAGATCCACAGTTAGACAAGAACATTGATGTGCCTTGCTTGGCCATGAGTGCTACACCTAGCTTGACGTGGAGGAGGAGGTTGGAGACAAGCCTTAACCTTTGCCTTTTTCTACAAGACCTTTCAGGCATAGATTCGCCAATGTTAAGGGTGACCAACCCCGAAGGTGGATGTACCCCTGTCATCTAGAAGTTAGGGCGGCACAATAAAGAGTTGTACCTTAACAACACAAGCTGAAGCTTGCATCGGCAAAAGAGCAACGAACTCAGTCATGAACCCAGAGCTTTCCTATTCATACTTTACCTTATTTATGTGACGGAGCGCCCCTCCCCCCCCCCCTTGAATGTGTAAGTGGGTTGGCATGGAATTAATTAGCATTAACAAGAGAGTAGCCTAACTCTTAACCCTAAAACCCTGGGGGTTTTAGGGCATGGGTTGGGGCAAGCCTAGGGTTAGGTCAACCTTAGGGGTGTGCCTAACTCTACTTAACACGTCAAACTCATCTGCCTTAACTAATCAACTTAACTGGAACATCAAAATCGGGGTGAATTTTTTAGAATGTAAGTGCTACATTTGCTTAGAATTTCTCGCGATATTTAAGATAGCAGGCTGGACTACCCCTAAACACCTAAGTGCACTAAGCAAGGCTGTTTTTCACTACATTTAGGGTTTGTCATCATAGTACAGTAGGTAATAGCAATCAACCTCCAAAGTAAAAACGATGACACACTCCCCGTCTTTGAAAATGTCAACGTCCTTGTTAACGTCCAACTCCAAATCTAAATAATGTAAGAAAAAAATTAACCAAAACTAACATATCACTCTATGCAGAGTCAACCAAAAGTTCACATAATTTTTATTATTCCCTTGCATTACGCAAGCCAAGTACCTCAGAATCGTCATCGTAAACCTAATTGCTAGAGGCACCACTTGCGACATGAAGTCACTTAAAGACCTTTTGCACGTTTGCAAAGTCTGTCATCCGACACACACACACAATGATTAATTTCTTTACTTAACTAGAATTTATACTGTAGGCCTTTAATTAGTGTTGTTGCCGACCCCTTGGTTAATAAGAAATAAAGGCTTGCTTATTCTTTAATATCAAATGCTATTGACGATCTGTCGTATAATGCACAATAAGCAGTTTGAGTTAATCTCAAATGCTTGACCAAATGCCTTTGCGTTTCTTTGAGTTTCTAATTGTTCCACATTTCCATATGTTATGGTATTATAGCTCACATTTCTGCATCCCTTGGTGTTTCTCATAACTCTTTTACATAAGGGTCTACTACTATACCAATCCCTTGTTAATATTGGCGTAGGTATGAGACTTTTATCGAAATCAAGCTCTTTTTCGATACAAGAGTACTATTGGTAAAACCATGTTCTTTGTAAACATGTCAATCTGGCCAGATGTGATCATAGAGGTGCATGGTTGTACACATGTATACAACAAGGTTCCGCTAACTTAAAATTAGCCCATCCACTTGATCTGTCATTAACATAACTTCATTCCCAATGGAAATCAAATTCAACTCAAATCTATTATCAAGTGTTATAGCACTAATATTCACTTTTCATAACCGACTTGTACTCTTTAATAACACCGACCAATTTAGGGAACAAATAAGTTAACATACCTTTTTTACAAACTAATGATGTATGTGAGTTTTGTTCTTAGGATTTAGAATGCCAAACTCCTCTAGCTTATACAAAAGGTTTCTATATAACCATGTGACATGATCATATAGGTCCATCCACATGTGCTCTATCACTGCAATATAATTTATCACAAATATCATTGGATTTTACATTGTAAATTGTCATACTTGGTTATCTACATTACAATCATAAATTAAAGTTGGCTCTCTAGGCCAATTGTTCATATCTTCTTTCACAAGATCAAATTCCCATGCAAAATTAGATTGCATTATCTTCGGTTATTCAAACTTCTCCATGATCTTAGCATAAACATTAAAAATGACAATTGCATTTTTTCATGTGGTCATTCTTATTGCCGCAATGTAACTTGTGCCACCATTTATAATGGTATGTGTATATATGCCATAACGCTCCAACTTGCAATGATTGAAAATAAATGAAGAAAATATCAATGGGTCATACCATGTCATGTAGTGGAGCATTTACTATGTTACTAATTCATGCATTAAATGCTCCATGGCCAACAACACACTTCACACCTATTGTTGATGTGCACTTCTGCCATTGTTGAGAATAATTTCTTCTTTCAATCCTTTTCCTCCTCTGAATCTCCATGGCAATGCCTCATGCACAATAACACAACTCACCCAGAGTCCCACTCCATACAAGCCATAACAAAACCCTATCATGGTGCAGAACTATCCCATGGCAACAAACACAAAAACATCTTTACATCAACAACACTCCTGAATGTGAAGACATAGTCTAGTCATGAGTGTGTAGGGTATGATATAGGGTTGCACGATTGGTTTCTAATTACCTTGTAATGTCCTTCATCATGTCATATTATAAGTTACAATAACTCATATAGTTAAGAGATCTTTTACAAACAGAAACCCACATAAGTATTAATACCATCTTGTTAGCAAAATAAATAAAATCATAACGCTTATCTTACGGTAAAAATGCAAAGGGCATTCTCATTTTCTAAGTCTTATGTACAATAATCAATTAATTTGTAAATAATAAAAACGTAACATCTTACTACACAACATCTTTTCAAATTCACAAAAAGCATATTAAAACCTCTTTCAACTTATAAATCAATTGGTACTTACAAGGAACAAGCATAAAAATTAATTAGTCACACTCTTTAGAACGTAATCGATTTCTTAAATGGCAGTCTTAAGAATTAAATTAAGTGAATGACATTGTGAAAAAAATAAATAAAGAGATTACATATAGAGTTGATGCAACACACAATGAAAACAAAAATGTAGATTTAATACTGTAAACTCGAAATATATTTTTTAAACCCTAAAAGGATTTTAACATGTACATGGCCATTCTTCAATGTTCATTTATTAATCTGAATGACTCACAAAGTGAGACAGCTACTCACTTCATGAACAAGTTGGTTTAGGAAGTGAGAATAGACCTCACTTCATCATTCGACATGTTCACTAAGTGATACAGCATCTTACTTCATGCGCCAACTCACCCACAAAGTGAGATGGCTCTTTACTCCATAAACTGACTAGGTCACAAAGTGAGCAATAAAAAAAGGGACATGTATGAATGCATACATGAGAATTCTGCATGACATGATGCCCATGTATGAGTACCATGCATATAAAAGACCAATAGTAATTAAAAGACAAAAATTGTTATTTATCTTTGATATGTTTCATAATTTTACTAACTTTAATTTTTTTCTTTAAAAGATCTTTTAAAAGAAAACAAGACATAAAAATACAAAGACTTTTTATATGTCCTTTAATAAGCTATTTTAAGTGAGTTTCTATTTAGAATTGAGGTTTTAGGGTTTAAAAAGATGTGATATTCTTACATTTGGCATATGGATTAGCATTTCAAAATTTTCAATATGAACCACGATACTTTGTTATTAAAGCATTGTTAAATTTAATATTTATTGAACTTAGATAACTTGTCCAAAGTTGTCAAAAGTTTCAATCTATGTCCCAATTATGTTCCTAATTGGCTTCTGTGAGTTTGGCATGTCAGATATGTTTAGAAATACCCTAGGTTTGATAGGTTGGGGTTTAGGGATCATGGGTCATTAAGTTAACTGACCAAGTATATTCCCATTGGGAATGAGATTCCATGCCAACTCACTTACATAAACATGAAAATAGGGGAAGGGGGCCTCTATCACATATATTAAGTAATATATGTAGTGAGGGTTCCTGGGTTTCATGACTGAGCTCGTTACTCTTCTACTAGTGCAAGCTCTAGCTTGTGTCGTCAAGGCACAACCCTCTATTGTGCCACCTTAATTTCCAAACAATAAGTATGTCCACCTTTAGGGTAACCTACCCTTAATGTTGTGAATCCATGCTTGGACGGTCTTGTCAGACAACACATTTCCAAGGGTCAAAAGTAAAGGCATCCTCCTCCTCCTCAAGCTAGGAGTAACACTCACAACTAGGTAGAGCACATACGTGCTCTTGTCCAATTGTGAGTATGAGATCTTGGCTGACAGGTTCTCTTTATCAAGTTCACAAAGGGTGCATTTAGAAGTCACGTTCATGGCACTTGGTGTAACTCTTGAATTTAAGGGGCTATGGCATGATAATCCACATCTATTACATGAAGATTTGACACTAAGCTAACACTCGAGGCACGCCCTTTGGGGTTATCATGGGTTTGTCTCCAAGGGTTGGATACTCTAGCAAATAGGCATGCTTGTACTTGCACCAAGGTGCTAAGCCTTAGCATTAGCTCAAGGGAGGTTAAGTTTCATAATTAAGTGTGCTTTTGGCACACT
Organism: Selaginella tamariscina; assembly: GCA_003024785.1. Lineage (NCBI taxonomy): Eukaryota > Viridiplantae > Streptophyta > Lycopodiopsida > Selaginellales > Selaginellaceae > Selaginella > Selaginella tamariscina. The sequence goes on along the minus strand of PUQB01000638.1, from coordinate 70,303 downwards.
TGGTTAGGGGTGTTCTCATTAGGATTTAAGGGTTGAACAACCTAAGCAAATTAGCAAAGCTTTTTCGTGAGGCACTTGCAAGGTTGTGTATTTAGAATTATCCAAACCTAGTCTTAAAGAGTTTACTTAAAAAAAATGTGTTTGCCTATGGCGCACACTCGTGTCCTCATTAAGTACTAGCCTTAGGTATAAGGTACGACTTGGCCATTCAAACCCGTCATGGTTCATGGTACCCCTTGTCGCCCTAAAGGGGATTGTACTCCCAAATGAAGATGATTCTTCAAGGGGTAAGTGATGACACCTTAGCTCTGTCACGAGGTGTGAAACACGACTCCTTCGTGGGGTTAAGGCATAAGCCATTCTAGGTCTACTAAGATAAGGTCTTAAAGTCTACTTGAGTTGTCCTTTAATAGTCTAAAGCACTTAGAATAGAACTCTGAGTCTTCTGCCTAATTAGGCATCTGAGTTAGACTCTTAAGGTTATCTTAAAAGATTTAACATTATTTACACAAGGTGTTAACACCGAATGGCCACTTGGTAGTCACATGTTTTCACGTGTTGCCCTTTAGATAAAAACTCTGACATTTATTCAGTTGGTCCATTTACCAAGTGAGAAACATGATATTGCTACTAATTAAATTCTTTTTATCATTTTAGTTGAGATAACAAATTTGACTCAAGACCTTTATAGTATACTTAGTTATGTACATATATGACTCACAATTTATTAAAATAAAAATAAAATATATATATACACATTAATATCGGACAAATTGTAAAAGCTAATTATTTACTTTGAAGAGGAGACACATTCTACACTCTTTGAAAGGTAGGAATGAGATAATCATATGCACAAGTTCTTGAAGAAAATAAATTGAACATATATTTTTGAAACCAAATAATTTAAAGATACTGAATTACGAAAATATTATGATCCTAAAGTCAATTAAGAGTCGAAATGAGTTCAGTATAATCAGTGAGACTTTTATACATATAAATCTTTTACCTTTTTAACGACAAACTTAAACTCAAGACACGATTTTTAATATTTTTATCATAATTCTAATAAAAAAAGAGGTAATTAATTATTTAGACCTTTACTCTAATTATAATTCAAACCCATCTACTGAGAGCTTGCAAACATCCTACAATTTTTTGTACGTCTTTTCTATAATTATGATAAACTTACAATGTATAACAATTTAAATATGAAAATAAAAATATACACTCACAAGCCTACTAAATAGAATTTCAAATAAATTAAATTAAAAGAGAGGCTCTCTAGTACACAAAGTATTAATATCGTATCTTTCTCTTGTTTAAGTAGAGAAATAATAGTCATTTAGTGTTATTTAAGTTCATTTGGAATTTTATATATCCCTTCACATAGATAGAATTGTGACAATATAATAAACCAATGTATATAATTAATTTTAAATTTTATTTATAATTTAAATTAATAAATAGTTTATGTTCCTAAATTTAAGGTAAAGTATTAAGAATCTAGATATGATGAAACTCATCGGAGTTTTCATTAGATTTTATTGAATAATTATTGTTTTAATTGAAATTAATATAGATTATAAATTCAATTTAGAATATTTTAATAACATCTAATATGGTGAAGTATATTTCGACGGTATGCTAGTTTATTCAACTTTAAAATTAGGAAAAATTAAAATAAAACTTAATTGACATGTATGTGTGTATGAATGTGTATTTACTTCAATTATGTAGAAAAATGCTAAATATACTTAAGTTTACTATATATGTATGTGTATGACATCTTTAAAATATATAATGTGTGTATTAAAATGAATGAAATAACATTCTAACATTTGATGCTTTAGTACAAATATATATGTGTGTGTGTGTGTGTTATTTGTATAAATTTAGTTTAAGAATGACAATCATATTATACTTGTAATAATTTACTTTGAAAGTTATAATATACACATATGTGTGAAACATAAAGTTGTAAATGACTTGTTTTAATTTGGAATTCTATTTAAAAAATAATAATCATGTATTAACATGTAATATGTGTGTATGCATTTACTTAATAATATATTATACTCGTCTCTTGTGAAAGCAAACTAAGATAATCTCTATAATAAATTTATACAGTAATATTTGTATTTTGTTATATGTATATATAACACTTTAAATATAAAGAATGTGTTACAATGGAACCATATAATGTACACACATATATACAATTCATATAGAAATTTTAATGAGTTTGTTTTATATTTTTTCTCCGGCTTTTTGTTTCTTATATGTTTAAATAACTTATTTTAAAAAGGTTTTCAACCAATAAGCTGATTAAAAATATAATAAAATCATGAAAAAACATTAGTATACTTTAAACTAAGTTATTGTTTTAAACGTTTTCTAATTCCACAGGCCAAGACTTAATATAACATTAGAATTAAAATTATAAATTATTATTATTATTGGAACATAAAAATTATACATGAATATATGTTTACATATATAATTTATAATAACTGCTATAAATTTAATATTAAAAGCTGATAATACACATAAATATACTTAAGTAGTTTTTTATTAAGTATAAGTTAATTCTTTTACTTTGTACATTTGCATATATATTGTATGTTAAAATATATATAATTAAAATGTTATCAAATAATTTTACATGCTTAACTTATTTAGTTTGTCTCTTTGTAACTAACCACAATTATTTTAATATGAATTATAATATCATTGTTTTATTTCCATTACATTATTGAATTTCACATTTAAAGTTTAAATACCAATTTATTTCAAATATTCACTATTTTTGTGTAAATTATTTTCATAAATTAAATAAAAAATCAGCTTAATAATAAACTCACATTAAAAAAAACATGGAAATCTGCTTTCATAAACATTAATTTGAGCTTCAAATATAAAAGAGTTTAAGAAATCTAAAAATTAATATTATAAATTATAATATACAATTATGATTTTTATTATAAACTATGAACACCATCACTATTGATGCCAGCAAATAATTATTGTTACTAATAATTATTATTATAATTTCAATTTTAATAAATTAATTATTGTTATTATTGATAGTTTTTATTTATAACATGTAAAACATATAATATTTAAATGGCCACCTTCTGCTTATGGTAAAAATAAGTAAAAAAAAATCATTTTACATATTTTGACATGATCAAATTATAAAGATTAATTTTTTATTTTATAATTAAGTATGTTACTTAAATATATTTTATAACAATTACAATGTTATGAATTGAACTTAAAACCTCCGTAATCATTTTAATCTTTAGCGTTAAACTTAAATTACTTAATACGAATGGTTATAAATAATAAAATTTAAATTAAATTTAAGATTTACCGTTTTTAAAGTATTAAGTCTCACAATAAACTACTAGTACACAGTTATAATACTTGCGTTTAGTATGTACATGCTTAAATCATAGTAGTTAAACATATATAGTGATTAAATCTGTATATATAGAATTCAAATTAAAGTTATAAATGAAAAGTATTTAGGTGTATTTTAGTTGAACAAACGTACATATTAAAAACAGTAAATCGAATTTCATTATGGTGAAGAAAATATAATCAAAAAGGGAACACACCTTCGAATTCCCCCTAGTGTGTGCTGGATAGCTCCGCGCGTAAAGTTTTAGCCGCCTTAACCATGTTGGTTAAAGCCGGCACAACCTCCGCATACTTACGTGTCTTCAGACCACAGTCCGGGTTCACCCATAGCACCTTAGATTCCAACACAGCAAGCATCTACACACATAAACCAACTTGTTAATGTTCATACATATACATTTATTAAGATAATATAATAAACACACACACACACACACACACAACACATAACAGAAAAGAATTCAGTACCTTGCGAATGCGCTCAGCCATCTCCTCGGTGTCAGGAATACGTGGGGAGTGGATGTCGTACACACCGGGTCCAATGCCGGCTCCGTACGTGACTCCCTCACGGAATACAGACAGCAATTTCTCGTCTGAACGCGAGTTCTCAATTGTGATCACGTCCGCATCCATGTCAATGATCGAACGAATAATATCGTTAAAGTGTGAGTAGCACATATGAGTGTGAATCTGCAAAGAAACAAGCATTATATACATAATCTCTCTCTCTCTCTCTCTCTCTCATATACACATGCACAATGTGTATATACCTGGGTTGTATCCTTGACACCGCATGAGGTGATACGGAAACCGTGGACGGCCCAATCCAGATAACCAGCCTGCTCAGACTTCCTTAAGGAAGCCCCTCCCTCAAAGCAGCTTCATCAATTTGAATGACCTGTAGTTTCAGATAAGTATTATATCAGATATCAATACCAGAACAAGGTTAGTATTAGTTAGAAACACAGAGTTCTAACGTACATTGATGCCTGCTTTCTCAAGGTCTTCAACCTCCTCCTTGATAGCAAGAGAAATCTGGAAAGTAGTCTCCGACCTGTAGATAAACAATACAAGAATATGAGTGTATTACACACACACAAATACACATAAAGGTAATATTAAGTACTAACCTGGGCTGGTCATTTCTGACGAAGGACCAGTTGAGGATGGTAACAGGACCAGTAAGCATACCCTTCATCGGTCTCTTAGTTAAGCTCTGAGAGTAAGACGACCATTCGACCGTCATTGCCTTTGGCCTGCTCACATCACCGTAGATGACCGGAGGCTTCACGCATCGTGAGCCGTAGGATTGAACCCATCCATTGACGGTGAACGCAAATCCTTGCAGCTGCTCTCCGAAGTACTCCACCATGTCGTTTCTCTATACAATAACAATTAATAGTCCATTGATATGTACTTAACGAACTTGTATATGGGTAAGGTATGCATATATATATATATATAATATATATATATATATAATCTTTACCTCAGGCTCTCCGTGGACAAGAACATCGATGTCGAGTTCCTCCTGAAGCTTGACAACGCTGGCAATCTCTGCCTTGATTGCCTTCACGTACTCCTCTTCCGTTATCCTGGTTGTGCAGGCAGTTAGCAACACGCACACATTATAAATGTGTACATAGATATGCGGATCTTTACACACACAAGTACTCACTTCTTGCTTTTCACTTCACGGCGAACTCTTCGAAGCTCAGCAGTTTGAGGGAATGATCCGATTGTTGTGGTCGGCAAAATAGGAAGCTTCAAGTGCTTTTGTTGTTCATCAAGCCTGTCCGCAACAGGTGTAGCACGCCTGTGCTCTGAACCCTGAAGAGCAGCGGCCTACAAGAACAACGTGCTAAGTGCACATGAATTACGTACACATGTATATACTATGCACCTCATATATGAATATCTATATCTATTCTAGTACAGAGGCACTAAGCATTAAGATATTGAACACTAAAGGTTAAATGAACCAATGGACTTACCGCTTTCTTGACCGCCTCGTTGTGGACTCTGGGCGAGGATCTCCGAGACGCCTGAGCAGCTGCATTGGCTGCAAAGAACTCCTGCAAAGCACCAGGTTCAAACTTAAGATTGAGTCTATGTGTACATGTATATATATTTGTATTCGATTGTCTGTGCATACATTATAATGATAAATATGATAAGATCATAAAGTAGCATGCGTGCATATATGTGCAGCCGATATAGCCTCAAGTTTATTGAAGTAGCTACAGTTTATCTACTGACCTCGTTCTTCTTGCCGTTAAGACCATTAGCTAGACTAACAACTTCGACAATCTTCTGAGCGGCAAATGCTAGCCAGGATTTAAGCTCAGCATCGAGCTTTGTCTCGTTCTTAAGATCCACGGCAGTGTGAAGAAGAGAAGAAGATGTAGACACAACAAGATTGCCTGCAATGTAAATAATGTGATGAATATGTTTCTTAGCTATTCTATCTCTGAATATGAATATCTAATTGAAAGTGTGTGACTATATAGAGATCGAATTGAAAGGGTAAATTACCTTTGCCCAGTTTGGTTTGGAGCTCTTCGAGCAAGGTAAGAGACGATGCTAAGTCGTTAGCCCAAATGTTACGGCCGTCAACAACACCGGCAAATAATTTCTTTGAGCTGGGGAATCCACCCTTGATCAGCTCAACGGTCTTGATTCCACGAACGAGATCAAGTCCAATACCCGAAACACAGTCCAGACCAGTGAGCAAACTACCAAAACGACAACATTTCAGCTATACATTATTTTACATACTCAAGACATATTTTGGCATCAGGGTCAGTGTTAACAATACAAGAACATAACATGACGCATGAAAAAAGCGACAGAAAGAGACAAAGACAGAGAGAGAGACGCTTACTTGTAGGCAGGAGCCGGAAGATCTGCGAAGTAAGTGACGATCAAAAGCTTCAAATCGCCAAGGCTTGGCGTAAGCTCGGTATAGACCTTCTTGAAAATGTCGTACTTCCGTTCTTCCAAATCAAGAACAAGAGACGGTTCATCAAACTGAATCCACTTAGCACCTGCGTTCTTCAGTTCGCTAATTACTTGCCTGAATTGAAAAATTAAGCATTACAACACATTAAAAAGAAACTCCATAAGATAACACGTATGCTTGTAAGACAGCACTCACATGCACAGAGATCAAAGGAACTAACAAAGATGCAAGTTATTGAGTATATGTTATTATCAGCAAAACTACACACACACAGAGAAAAAGCAATTACTATAAAATACACCCACTTGTAAACCGGGAGCAAAGAATCCAACAAACCGAGAAGATCGAAATCCTTGGAAACACCCTTCGCAGGCTTAGCCAATGAGAGGTAGGAGAAGGGTCCAACCAACACCGGAACAGTTTCAATACCAAGCTGCGAGATAGAAAAATAAGAACAAGATCTAAACTTGTGTATACACTCGCACAATTACTCAATATAGATCAGAGATTTACCTCCTTGGCTTCATTGTACTCTTCAATCACTTTGCGAGATGACAGAGAAAACTTCACTTCTGGTCCAAGCTCAGGCACAATGTAATGGCTGAAACAAGGACGTGTAGATAATCAATACATATACTACATTTCAAGAATATTAGATAATACTTACTAGTTTGTGTCAAACCACTTCGTCATTTCCATGGCAGGCTGCTTGGCATTACCACGAGCCATAGAGAAATAGGTGTCGAATCCGACTTCTCCACCGGTCCAGCCGTATCTCGGAGGGACAGCGCCCACCATAGCAGTGGTATCCAGAACTTGATCGTAGTAGGAGAACGTGTTGCTGGGGATGAATGCAACACCGGCTTCCGACATCTGTTTCCAAATGGAGGCACGTAGATCCTTCGCCGTCTTCAAGAGATCTTCTGCAGTAGATTTACCATCCCAGAAGGACTCGAGAGCGAACTTGAGCTCTCTCTTCGGGCCCATGCGGGGGTATCCGACAATGTGTGAGGCCATGGCTTCGGATCTGTCACAAGAAAACCAAAAACATGAGCTTTCGATGATATGCTATTGCAATGCAGGCAGTTTAAACTAATGCAGATGCTGCTCAGATCTACAAATATAATGCAATGCGCAAGAATTTGTGAAATTCCGCATCTAGATCAAGAGATTTTGGAACATAACTAGAATTGGTTCAAGGAAAAGACTAGATTTTCATCTAAAATACATAAAAAAGCGATTTTTACTGTGAAGGTGAAGGAAAAAATAGGGATTTTGAATCAAGGTTCCTGAAGAATCGAGACGGATTTTTGAATTTTCGATCCAAAAGAAGAACTTCTACATGAATCCGGCTTACCTGACTGAGAAGGCGACGAGAATCTTACGGCTCCGTAGAGATCTGCAGGAGGAAGGCGCAGCCGCTTTAAGTAGGGCAAACGTATTGTGATTGGGGTTAGCTTCTGGCCAAGCTACTCTTCCCACTACAGAGTGGGTCATTCGAAATCTCGACCGTCGGTTCGCATTTTTTCCTACCGTTGATTACGTGTCTCAAATTCACCGTCGATCACGCCACGTGTATGTTTGGGATCGAGGAGTCAAATCACATGTGCTGGTAGGTGTAATATGGTTACGTGCTTAGATGATGGAACATCGTGGAATATGGTATATATGATCAGAAGATGGCTAAGATATTTTTTGAGTAGAATATAATTACAGACATTTATATAAGAAAACCATATTAATTAGATGCTTGAACCTTACATTCCAAGGCATGATTTGTTGGTCCATTACGCAACAAACTTAAACAAATAGTTGACTTGTATACCGACCGATCTACCAACGCGCACGCACCACACACATATACATGTGTGTGTGGTGTACTGAGTCAATTTATACGGCGTTATAATGAGTTTTATATTACAACGAAGTTAATGGTTAATACTTCTCACTATAGTACCAACCCAATTTTCCGGGTTCTCCCTCACCATTCCCTTCAGTGCCTTCAAAGCATGCTCGGTCCCAGCCTAGTATAGATATAGATGTGTGTGTATACATGTATAAGTATATGTGAAACTTAATTATATACACGCACGTATATGTATATTACCTCCACGATGTACACATCAAGGCCAAGTTTGGATATAGAAGCAGCTTCGGCAATCTTAGTGGCCATACCTCCAGTTGTGTCGTGGGATGAAAACGCAGTTCTAACTGGGAAAGAAACTCACCTAAATAAGTATGGTGTGTGTGTGTGAGAGAGAGAGAAAGAGATTCACCTGCTGTTTGAAGCCTTGGTCTTGCAATAGTCCATAGTCCATCTTCAGAAACAACTGCAATCCAATAGTATATGTGTGTATGGATATAAAATATATAAAAATATGTACACACACGTATGGGTGTATATACATACACGTATAGATGCACTCACCAATTTCTTGGAGTAAGACTGCACCTTCTTCTGCTGGAGGACGATCAAAAACCCCAGGAACATTCGTCTGTAGATAGTTACATATTAAACAGGATTGTATATGTAATTAAATACGTCTCTCAAGTGTGCATATGAGAGAGAGAGAGTTCTCAAATATAGGGAAATGAATGAACCATATACTCACACAATATATATATACCCATATGTATGTGTGTGTGTATAAATTAAATAAGATATAAACAAAATAGCCTACAAGAAAGACGACATAGCTGGGTTGCAAATCCTCCGCTAACCGACGAATAATCACGTCTCCACTTAGAATAGAGCACCCCTGATTTATATGTAGATAATAAAGCATTAAATCTCTGATACGTAGAAAAGGCAAGTCTAGATGTGTGTGAGTGCGTAGTCCTATGTGTATGCATATATGTATATGTGATATAGACAGTACATGTCACTTACTGACCTGGTGACTATCAAAAACAGCATCACCATGCAGGACCTGCAAGTTCTCCAGTGAGTTTAATTCCCAGATTAACAGTAAAAACATACAGGGACAAAACCAGCATCCACTATTCTCCTTATCTCTGAAGCATTATCGCAATCTAGCTGTAAGAATAAATAAACATATGTAAATATAAAAATTATCATTATTAAACTGTTTAACAATGATTAAACTGTTTACCTACAATGCGATTACAAGTAGACCATCCAGCAGCAAAAGGAGGTATTCCAACAGCTGGAATACCTTCTGTAAATATTTAATTAAACAAGATTAGTAATTAACCACTGAAGTTTGAGTCCGTACCTGATGCAAGCGTTCTTACAACCTTGTGATTTAGTTTGGTAACCTGATACAAGACAGCCACCCGTGAGTCACTATACAGTATGTATGTATTTATATATACATACACATGTTATTATTAATATATATTTCTGCTTACAGATATTCTGGTAGCAACAAAACCTGAGTTCACAAATGGATCTCCCAACCCACCCTTATTCACACCCGAAATGCTGGCTTGAAAATGACCAAAAGAACCTGTAAAAATGGAGTACATTTGCTTAAATATTTAGATTAAACAAACAAACGAACCTGCTCCATGAAGAATTACAAAGGGTTGCATTTCTGGAAATTTTACATCTCTTTGTGCTGGTATTTCAGACCTTTGGCTCCAATCCATGTTGATAACTGTACATTCTCCTACTATGTGTGTATTAGTCCTCTCTCTCTCTCTCTCTCTCTCTCTCTATCTATCTATCTATATATATATATATATATATATATATATAGGATATAGATATTAACTATTACCTATTGCCTCGTGGAGCTGTGCAGCGGTCTTGGAAAGAACTTCACTGTTCAAAGTTTCCAATTGATCTTTGATGGTAATAGCAGCACCTCCTGTGTAGAAATGGAGATGTTATTTGGAAAGAAATCGCAACACACATACTTACCAAGCTTCACAATACAGCGAACATTGCGCCTCTGGGATCTCTCCATTCTTGACCTAACAAAACCCTAAAATAAGACTCCTAAAAATTTAATTTAATTACATAGTTATTAATATTTTTTTGCCATAGCCTGAAGCAAATCAATATAAATTGCTGAAAAAATGAAATTCATAATATGTAATATGTTTATATAATGTTTTAATTTTTATTACTTAAAATTAAATATGCCCCAAAGTTTAAGTTGTTTTAAAAAAAGAAAAAATATTTATATATTCTTAATATTGTTTACTTGTCGTTTTTTTTAGATATTAACAATATAACTTACTATAGAAATGAAATAAAAGTGACTAATTACGGCAAAAGATTAATAAATATATATTACGGAATATATTATATTAACATATCAATAACAACAAATTAATCGTGAAATCTATAATATTTTTAAAGTTTTAAATTCAAATTTACAAAGTTTACATCAAAATGAAAATCCACATGAAAATTAAGAATATTTATATATTCTTAATACTGTGCAGGTTATATTACTTGTGGTTTTTTAAGATATTAACAATATAACTTAATTTAGGAATGAAATAAAAGTGATTAATTACGGTCAAAAATTAATAAATATATATTACAGAATAAATTATATTAACATATCAATAACAACAAATTCGTCGTGGAATTTATAATATTTTTAAGTTTTAAATTCAAATTTACAAAGTTTACATGAAAATGAAAATCCCCATGAAAATTAAGAATAGTTATACATTCTTAATATTGTGTAAGTTATATTACTTGTGGTTTTCTTAAGATATTAACAATATAACTTACTATAGGAATGAAATAGATAACTAAATAAAAGTAATTGATTACAGCCAAAATTTAATAAATATATATTATGGAATAAACTATATTAACTCAGTAACAACACATTCACCGTGGAATTCTAAGTTTTAATGCAAATTTATAAATTTTACACGAAAATGAAAATCCACACTGTGAAAGAGAGTGACTAATGTCATCAAGCGATGCCAGACACGCTTGCAAATGTTGAGTGTTTGTGTGTGCGAATAACGAGACATTGGTATGTCTATCAAGACAATAGTATACTTTGTGGCCCTGCATATGTTCCTGCATTCTAGCTGTGAACCACAATATTTGCAACATAGCTTCCCTTCCTTTAGAGTTATGAGACCAACTTTAAGATTGATCATAAAGTAAGCTTTCGACTAGTAAAGGAGCATTTGGAGTTGGCACAAGCAAGATGACCTCCACATCAACTGATTCAAATAGAACCAGTAAAATTCTTCCACTTTGAGTCACTCCTAGTTCATATGTGGCCATTGCCTCGTTCCATCACTAGTTTTGTGTTCCTACAAATATAAAGGGGTAGTTCAAACACAATATTACTATTGTATACAGTAGGGACTTGCATTTGATATATGCTGAGAGGTTGCCTAGTCATCGTGTTCTTCTCAAGTAATTGATCGTGAAGTGAATGAATCTCATAAGTGCTTGTGCAAGGCTCAACTTCATCTAGTAAGATAATGGTTAAAACAGAAACGAACCTAGATTGATCCTTTAGTATTGACCTTCATTATTTGTTGTGGGGTCTATTGTTTCTCCAAAGTACTCCCCACATCAATGACTATCATATCTGCATTTCAAGTGACAAAGAACTCTTGTCCTAGCGATGGGTCAAGAATGTAAATATCTGAAACATAAGTGATCACCCTCACAAGATCTTCATTCACAATATGTAAATTGCAATGGTTAAGAATGCTGAAATCTATATGCAAAACAGAACAAAGAAATTGAAGAACAAACCCATATTCACAAGCATATTATTGAGAACAATTCTTACTGATAATATTTATTTCAACTGTGATCTTAGAAGATAACGTTGAGAATTAGAAAAAAGAAACAAACAAAATAAAAAGTAACTATTGAGTGAAAAGGAACAAAAATACTTATGTCTACTTTAATTTAATAACATTAATTATAAACACATACCTAAACATTAAAAAAATTCATACGCTCAACTATTTCAAATCTAAGAAATTGATTGTTCTCTACAATAAATATATGATAGCAATGTTATTAACAAGGAATATATGCAAATGTACAATCAATATAATATAAGCATTGCATCACCTTGAATATGTATCGGCCATGCATTGGTGGTTAGGGTTCTTGTATACTTAGGGTTTTTTGCTATTAGGTTTTCTCTCTTTCTATTCATCTCTTCTCTTCAATTTTTATAATATTACATAAACTTCTTCTCGATTCTTAACACATTCATTTAATTCTTAAAACATTTTTAACAATCAAGCGAGTTCTTTCATGGCTCAAGCAATTAGCTACAAGAACAACCCATTCAAATAATTTCTCACAATTCCTCTCCCTCCTAATTTTGTAATATTCCTTAATTTTTATTCATTGCATCTTTGTGATTCTTTCTGCCTCTAAATTTTTTCTTTAAGCAGGATATTGACTCTCTCTAAAAAATGTCATGTGCAAATAACAATTATATGTGGATCACACCCTCATTATATCTCAAACACAAAAGTAAACACATTCATCTATCTAGTTTTAGTTATACATCTCCATCATACAAGTACACACATCTATAGATGCCTCTAGCCATGTCTCTCATGCCTATAGACAAGTTCATGCATTTCTTTGAATCTAAAAATTAAAAACCTCAACACTGAGGTTAGCTTTTGAGTAAGTCTATCCCATTCCTAAAGAATGCATTGTGTAAACTCTAAACCTTAGTGCCAAGGATAGATGTCATTACTTGCAGTCTCTATTAACATACAACACACATGTATCTACTATCCTTGTATAAACCTCGATGTTGAGGTTTCCCTTCCAAACCCTCAACATCGAGGCTTACATTTTCATCCCTCAACACATATGTTTACATTCTAAACCCTCAGCACTGGTTCCCTACCAAACCTTTGGCATCGAGGGTTAACATTTTGAAACCTTGGTGTTGAGGTTTATCCTTTACACCCTCGGCGCCAAGGTTCCCTTCAAACCCCTTGCACCAAGGGTTCCCTTGCAAACCCTTGGCACCAAGGTTTTCCATTTCAACCCTTGGCTTTGAGGTCTTTTATTTCAACCCTCGGCACCAAGGGTGCCATTCTAAACCTTGGATAAAGGGTTTTTATTCAAAAACAACTGTGAAGAAATGTTCTTATCATTAACTCACATTATCTAATCTATTGTTATAGGACAACATGGTGAGAAGACGCACACAACCAGCCACACAAATCTCTAAGCCAAATCCTCCAGTTCTAATGGACAATGACAATTTGAGACATGAATGAACAAGCCATGTTGTCCATGGAATTTACATCGATGCTACTAGCAAACCTGCTCGATAATTTAGAGAGAAAGGATGGAGAAAATCTGCCACATATTCCTCTCATTTTGTTGAAGCCCAATCAACAAGTGTGTATGCTTGCTCAGAATATGAATGATCTTATGAACTCATTTAGGTAGCATGGGTACATTCGCACAGCACATGCATTCGTCATGACAGTGGGAAATGAACTTTTACAAGAGAAAAGACAGGAAATAGAATAGCATAAGTACTGGGGAGAAATATGCAATTCATTTTGGGAACAACGTTGACAGGTTCTTACCTTAGCCCTCCTTGCTAATAAGATGTTCAACGTTTGGAATGGTAATCATCGGTTGTAGTGGTTACGACTCATAAATGAAGAGGAGCCATATTGCAACGACAAAACATGTCATGTTTCCATCAAATGCCACTTGTTGAAGATAACGGACGCCTCACAAATAGTCCTACTCATACAGGCTCTTAGGAAAACCAATGAGTAAGTAAACAATTTTCTAACTTTATCAAAACAAAGTCTTGCTCATGTATTATATTTTAATGGAATTGCCATAGCAACTTTATGCATTAAGATAGTATAAGAAATACAACAATTTTAATTATTACCCCAAATCCATCTTTTTGGAAGACAAAAGAAAAATCAATGAAGAGCATCAGAAGTCACAAGAACCATTTGGAATGCTACTAAAGGTCGCACATATGTTTATATTATTCAAGGTAAGTCTATTGTAGATACTATTGGGTGAAAATCCTTGGCACCGAGGTTTTGTTATCAATGTTTTTACTTAAACAATTAATATTATATTTAATGAAACTTGAACAAACTTGATTCGCTTGTCTTAAAAAGAATGGACACACTTGCTAAAGGCAAAAGCAAATGTAAGGAATAACTAAATGACTACCATGGGACCATCATAAATGAAGAAGTGAATGGTGTGGAGTTTGTTCATAAAGTCACAAGACTTAATTAAACAAATGTTTTCCACAAATGCCTCTCCTTAGGAACACTACCAAGGGACACACATTCAAGCTCAAGGTCATAAATAAGTTATTCAATGAGGTAGTGACCAACTTCAAAAATGGTATGATTCTTAGGGCAAACAAGGAATTCAAACAATGGCTCATGATGAAGTAGATGAATTTGATGATAAAGAAAATATGTGAACAAAGTCTATGGAAAATTGTGAAGGACCAAAGGAGGCTATGAATTTGTGCACATGTATGCAGACCTTTCTCAAGGAGTTAAAAGGAAGTTGACATGGTGGAAGATTGGTATTCATACATAGCAAAGATATTTGTCATCTTAAAAAGAAAGATAAAGACAATCTCTTTAAACATCACCTGCAACATGTTGCGTCTGTGGTAAGTGTTATTTCCTTTCTACATCTTGTATCTAAGTCTTGTATTTTTTCATATTCTCGAAAAAAAACTAGACTTTTACATCATTGGTAACTAAGTGGATAAAGCTGTGTATAAATAGACAAGCCAAGTTATTTGCATTTAACTTTGAATTGTTTCTGAAGTTTCATGAAAGATCACTAATGAAAAGATTGAAGATGTGCTTTTATACTTAAAGCTTGGATGCGTGCCAAACAACAAGACATAGTTCTATAATGAGGTTGGACTACCTAAAGGGCAAAGATCAAAACTAAGAAAGAAGAAGTTGTGAATAAGTGAAGCTACCAAAAGTGGTGGTAGGGGCAAGAGCAAGAGAAAGAGGAAAATATTCTTTGTTGACAATGAATTGTCATGTTATTCTACCATACCATTGGAGAGGGAGGCAGGTTCAATACATGTTTATGCACTAACATATTGGCATTGAATAAAGCTCTTAGAGTACAAAATATACTAGCCAATGTGCTTGAATTGAAGGAAGTAATTGATAAAATTGTTTAATTTCCACAAATATAGTATTGGACATGCTACATCGCCACAAGGCAGGGAATATGACTTGATAGTGGAAGACTTTCCAATAGGATTTTCATAAAAACCTAATGGACTTGCAAAAAATTGGAAGAAGGTCATAAACCTATATTTTATGAAGAAGTTATTTCTAGCCTATTATGAGGGATTTTTTTAGAAGAAGGGCTTCATAATGTTGATAGGACCATGTGAGATAATCTGGAATATGTAATTCAAGAACTTTATCACAATCCAAGAAGTGAGTTTTGTAAACTCCAATATTTATGGTTGGGATACAATAGTGAGATTAATAATGTTTTTCCTTAAGTGTCCTCAGTGCCAAGAGTAGTCCTCAACACCAAGGATTAAAAAATCTTCGACACTAAGGACTTCATATGTGTTTCCTTAGCATTAAGGTTGAAGTAGGAAAACCTTAGCACTGAGGAATTTTAAAAGTTTTTAATAGTTTGTTAATATAGATAATTTAACTTAAGGGTTGTTTATCAATGCAGTGTGTTGATATCTAATTATTAATAATGATGTAGAGAGGGGATCACGAATGTATTTCAAACCCATTAGATATACAAACAAATACCTTACTAGAAAGCATTAAATATCAAAAGACAACTTATGGAAAAACCACATATGTCTATTATTGGATCACTTAATGTTTTATTTCAAGCACTAGGGATTAGAGAAATCAGCTGCCCTAGTAATAATGATTTTGTCCACTCTAACCAAACTAGGCAACTACGTCCTCAACCTTTTCATGGTACTAGAAAAGTACTTTTTATTGGTGCTGCAATGGGCATAAACATTTTTGGAATGGACATGAATTTGGTACTTTATTTACATGTAAGAGATATGGTTCTATTAAATCTTCTCGAACCAGTGTAGTTTGTTATAACATTTGAGGCCAAAAAAGAAGCAAGTGAAACCTCAAGCAATGGAGCGGATACTAAGGATGAATGAAATGAGTGAAAATGTGAAAGATGATAGCAATCATGATGGCGAAGAGGAAATTCTGAAAAAACATGCACCAAAGAAGAAGTCCTCAACCAACAAGAACAAGGCCACTATAGAAGACGACATTCAAATATCCAAAAAGTCTTCATCAATGAAGAGAGAAAAATGGAAGTTATTTAGAAACTCACACTACTATGTTCACTTGCCTTTTCCAATAATTATAATGTCACTCTAAAATTTTGTGGCTCATTTAAGTGTCGATTGTTTTTGACATAAGCATCCGACATCTTTAGGTGTTGATATAGTTATTTTGTCTATTGAGTGACTAATATTATAATTGAAAAGTGATTTTAAGTGAAATAAGAAATCTTATACTTAATATAAAATCTTTTTATTTATTTAATTATTGAGAGATGTAGCGATAACTTTTGTTTAAAGCATTAACATGTTTTTACATCAAAAAATTTATTGTTATTAAAATATTGACATGATTTGGTGTTGAGAAGGTTATTATTGCCAAAGATGCATCATCGGCTGCTTGCATTTAGAATATACATTTATTGCTCAATAGTGGAGTAGTGAGTAGGGTTTCATGGCTTGGCATAGACAGAGAGTTGCCCCTTGTTTGTGTACAAATTATGGTGGAGGACACAGACAACAACTTTGTCATTGAACATCTTAGCTTGTATAGAATATAGATTTGGCTCCTCCACATGCTTGGCACCCTAGTCAAGAAGAACAAGGACATATATTAGCTAAAGCCTAATCTAGAAATCAAGCTTAACATCAAAGGCATATTCTTTGTAAGTCATGAGAGAGAGAGAGTCCTTATTTGTTTATAGGACATGCTCAATGTAGGAAGTGACACCATAGCCATTCTACTTTGGGCTACATCAGAACTTATGAGAAATTTGTGTTTTTGCATTTTGTTATTAATTTCTTTAATATTTCTCCACATACGATAATGCATTAAAGGATTCTCCCACACATGAGTTCAAGGAGATGAGTGTGAGACTAGAAAGCGGAAAAGCATTAATCACCTTGCCAAAAAGTTAACTCCAAGGAATAAGAGATGCCACATAAAAGATACAATAAAGTTAGACATGGTCAAATAACGATTAGCACAAATGAGAAAGGAGAGGGAGGAATTGATGAAATTATTAAAGTTTGATAAGTTATGATTTGTTCTATATTGTGATGTAAAACTTGGAATAATTAATGGAATGACATAAAATGATAATATTATAAACCAGTTAGACCCACAAGATTTGTCTTTGCTGGCAAGAGCAAGGAGTGTCAACAACATGGAGCAAGAAAGTCAAAAGAGCAATTAAACATTTAATATTCCACTTATAAGTGACTCATTTAATATTTCATTTATAAGTGACTCAGTAAAACTATTTAAGTCTAGTAAGACATTTTTCTTTATTTCATTTGTGATTCTACATTAGAATGATTCTTGATATGTAACATATTGTAAATATGTTAGACACACAGAAGGGAGTAGCAATCACAATGTAAACAACATGTTACAATAGGGAGAGGCCAACAATCTAGCTATGAAGCTACATGTAGGGGACTATGTAAATAATGAGGAGCTGGAGAAGGAAACCATAAAGTTGACATTCAAGGCTTTTCATGAATGGATGCACTTCAACAAACCAAATGTTGTCAAAACAAACAAAATTCAAGAAGGCAAAGTTTGTCTTTGCATGCAGACAACATGGACTTAATAGGAGCACAACCACTGAAAGTGTGTCATGGACCTATTAAGAGCATAGCAACTAGAGAATTATGGTGTCATGCAACGATGCCAGAAATTCTTCCTAAAGGTTGACCTCGTCTTCAAACGAATGCATGGAATACTACAAGGGAACTATATCAAGCGTACAATGATAAAAAAAAAAAAATAAAAAAATAAAAAACTTTTTTGTAAGTGTTTGTTCATACTAGTTAATAATAGGTTATCTTCATTTTTGCTTGCAAGCAAAAGAAGAGCTCTAAGCGGAGAATTACTCTGTTGATCCTCAGCACATACAAAGGAATATTCTTTGTGTGTGTTCCTGACGCACAACCAATTATATATAGATTATAAATAAAAATCATAATATAGAGTTATAATTGAAAGATATTATTTTTATCTAAATTTGAAGAATAATAACAATAATAAGAATTACATTAGTAATGTTTTCGAGCCTTTTAATTAAGGTAAATTAAGATGAAATTAAGTTAAATTATTTAGAGAAATTAAAAGTCAAGTCTAATAATTACGCTGCCGTTTGGTTGATCCGGCGGTTGATGTAAAAGTCAAATTTAGGGTTTGACAATATATATATATAAAAAGCACTGAATTAGGTTATCTGAAATGGATCCTAGAATTTGGAGCTTGCTACCTGGAGAGGTTCAACTTACACTGATCAGGTACCTCCCATTGCTTGCAAAGGGCAGGTTGTTAGTAGTGAGCAAGTCATGGTACAGTGAAATCAAGAGCCTATGGGACCATGAAATAAGAATATGGAGGATGCTTTGCGAAGAAGGGAAATGACAATTGTGGACAACTATTATACAGTGCTCTTCACCTCAATTATCTCGAAGACGTATGGCTCTCCAAACCCATAATAGAAGAAAAAGACACAGACGATTCAGTGTACGTAATTGCAGCTTCTGTCCCTGGAGGAGGAGTATTGTGCTTGCACAACACCAACAGACACTTGCCGTTTTTATTAAGAAAGAGATTCCAATTCGGTATGAAAATTCTATATCCTCGCACTAGTGAAGTTAAGCAGTTGGAAGCCATCCCTCATCCTCCCAAAGGTGACAAATGGCTAGTGCAGATGGAGAAGATAGGAACTCAATACTATAGAGTTGCATATTTAATCACATTACCATCCACGAACGTATGTCATGTTTACGACTCTAGGGATGAGATATGGAAGAGTGTAGAAATCAACCTGGAGCAAGGCGATGAAATCAACTACGACTACAGCAAGTATATGGGTTGTGCAATCCGTGACTGTATATTATACTTCTGCGACTCATATACGCATGGCACTCTTGTCTCTGAATCTATGTACTGGAGCCCTGTACAGAGCTGCTACGTGGAGCAAGGTAGCAGATGCAAGGCCGGTTTTCTCTCCCTCAGAGGGTAAACTATTACTTGTTATCGTTAACACCAAGGACTACACAATCCACGTGTCTGTGTTAGAGCATGGAAACTGGAGAGAACTGAGCGTTTTACGGACGAGCAAGCTGGTTGATGGCTTTGAGAAAAGTGGAGAATTCTCCGCGTCTGTGTTTGAGAGATATGTTTGTGTTTCTAAGAGAGGATATTGTAAGATTGGGTACTTCATGTATGATCTTGTGGAAGATAAGTGGTTTAGGCTTCCCCCTGATTCGGGTGATAACATGCATGTTTTTGCCATCTAATAACTTGTTTTAATAATAGCAACCTACGTATGTGAACATCAACAATTATGATTTCTCTCACTCTCGCTTATCAACGGATGTAAAGGGTTTATTTTTGACTTATCAATGACTGTAACGAGTTTGATCTTTAGCATCTTAAATTCCTAAAATATATGTCCATAGATTTAAACTTACATTATATATATATAAAATACAGGCACACACAAGAGAGTTTTGTGGTAATAAGCTATAAAAATAATTACAATTAATGTAATAATATTGTAATCATATAGGATCGGTGGAAATAAACTATACTAGTACTAATAATAAAAAACTTACATACGTAAACATATTTAATTGTTTTTTCCGTTTTAAGAAATGAATCAAATTTACCTTTCATAGTCGATCCTATGGGGAAAGATAAGCATCATCTTCGCCTCTAAAACATCGTGTACACTCGATATGTCATGAACCCCACTTATATATCAAACCATGAAAAGAGGGGAAAAAATAAAATCAAATATGTTAGAAACCAAAACAACCGGAAAAATAACCTTTTTATTTTCAGGAAAAGATAAACAGTCTACATTTGAAGTTTATTGTAATGCAATACTTATATTATATAATGAAACTATTATAGAACTGTGCTTCTATATGGATATACTGTACAAATATAGACAACAATGGACTCATATATGATACATGCACTTAATACATGTATTATGTCCGAATGTGTGTGCTATCTACGGGAACGCTTTCACAATCCTGCCCCCTTGTGGTAATTCATTAAAACTTAATTAATTGGCAAATACTAAAAATCAGGAAGAAACAATCAAGTTATGTATATAGATGAAATGCATAATTAAGGGAGGTGTGAAAACTATCTACGTTTATATGTATACAGTGATGTATATATTGTTTCACATCTATGTGTACGGACACTCACGTACATATATTCATATATTCATTTAAGGTTGAAGAAAGAATGACCTTAATAGACAGATTTACTCGCTCCAAATTTGTACAAGTTCTTATGTCCTTCCTGTGAAGGTAGATCCAGAATTCTTGTAAATTGGTCAATTAAAATATAATTATATTTTATAATAAAAATTCTAATACGCACCTTCTCCTGTCTTCGTACGTGATGACGAAATATATATTTCATTTGAGACTAGTGTACAGAAAGAAACGGAACAGCAACCAAAGAGAATTAACTGCAGAAAAAGACTGATAATCTTAAGATCTCTCTCTCTCTCCCTCTATGTAGCATATGTACATACACTTCCTTAACTATATGCATATGTATATGGGCATAAACTTCAGTATCT
Source organism: Selaginella tamariscina (assembly GCA_003024785.1). Classification (NCBI taxonomy): domain Eukaryota; kingdom Viridiplantae; phylum Streptophyta; class Lycopodiopsida; order Selaginellales; family Selaginellaceae; genus Selaginella; species Selaginella tamariscina. The sequence goes on along the minus strand of PUQB01000638.1, from coordinate 49,067 downwards.
TAATGACATGAGATCTTTTCATCAGATAGATACGGACAAAAGCATGTAAAACAGTTACGAAACACACACACACACATATTATCCGTGCAAATTTCTTACCGTCATAAGGTTCTAAGGACAGCCCCATTGGTTATTTTCCAGCCAGTATCACCGCGATGAAAGTCGTATCTAGTTGTATAACTACTGGTATACGAATCGTTGTACTGGGGGTTCTTACTGTCGTGCAAGCGAGCTGCTTCCTGGAGCGTTGCCTCCACTATTGCCCTCGTACCATCCTCGCTTATTGTAACGCTGTCTATATTCAGGCCCAGAAGCTTGTATTCCCAATACCATCCGTGCTTTGAAACCTCCACCGCCCGATCTGTCCAGATCTTCAACATCTGACCATCGAGTATCTGGCAAGCATATATTAAGCAACGTAAATGAATTCAGGACATATATATAAGTGCTTCTTGCGTGTGTGTGTTTCCTACATATCACCGATGACCATATAAACACGTATTCACTATCCCATCATCATGATATGAAAGTCTATAAACGGAAGGTGATAAGTGAAACAACAAAATGGATATTGCATACACACATAGATATCGGTGATGGTATATACAGTTTTACTTTGCGTTCCCCGCTTCTTCTATACCTTATATCATATAACATATGTAGTGTATAGATGAAATATGTACGTTACACCCGCACACAAGACCATTGTACATCCACACAAGACCATGCATACCTCGTTGAGTTGAGTGAGAACGTGGTTGACTCCAAGGGCTTGGGCCTTCACAGATTGCCATTTTCGTATAAGTTGCTCAGCTAGTTTCACGTCCATCCTAGACACCTCCTTTCGTAGGGCCTGCTCCGTTCTATTACTTCCTACTGCAAAAGAAGCGAGATATCACACGCGTCGCACGCACGCACGCACATGAGCGCACACATAAGAGACCGAGTATCTCTGTATGTGCGTGGGTATATGCATGCATCTGTGTATGTATACATGGTACCTCTTCTCAAACTTAATGCAGACGAGATTGCTGCTAAAGCAGGAACATTTCTAAAATACTTCAGAGCTTTCTTCTGTAAAGGTGGATACTGTAAACTGGCAATCACCATACCCCCAAATAAAGCTCCGATACATGCTATCTTTAGCGGGAGAAAACCTGCCAAAAATGTTTGTACATGTTATATATATACATGTGCCTTAATACTCTGTGCCGGGTCTGGGTCTACGCAGTCTTTACCGTGTTTTGACTGTTTAGAAATAGTAGTGTCAGCAGCAGGTTGGCCGTAGCTCACCAATGACGTGGAATCATCCATGTCTTCTATAACAGGAACCTCCTTTATAAATCCTTTCTCCTCACTCCTCCTCAGAGGAAACACCTTCTGAAAGTGTTAAATAGTTATGTGTGTGTGTGCTGTATAACACATATGTGTGTGTGTGTGTGTGTGTGTGTCTCTCTCTCTCTCTCTCTCTCTCTCTCTTCTCTCTCTCTCTCTCTTCTCTCTCTCCCTCTCTAATATATATATATATATATCTGTGTGTGTGTGTGTGTGTACACAAGCGGTATCCGGGGATTAAAAAAAGGTTAGAAATCAAATTGTAGAAAAGATTCAAAAAATGCAAAAAGAAGAAAAACAAGTGTACATTGCATGTGTTGTCTGTTGTGTGTGGATATGTATCTATGTCTAATATATACATGTACAACATTTTTGGCTGTGTGTGTGTGTGTGTGTGTGAGAGAGAGAGAGAGAGAGAGAGACACTTATCATGTATATACACAAAAGATTATAAAGACAGTCAAATATCCAGTCATGTATATATATACACACAGGAGACGTTATATGTGTATATTGGTATATACGTATTGTATACGCACTAACGAACATAGGCACGTAAACAAACACACCTCAAACGTCGTTCTCAGACTGTCTAGAGCTGCTCCAATACGAGCAATATCTCTAGGGGCTTCCAAAGCAGACGGAGAACCCTTCTCGAGCTTCTCTAGATAGGCGAGCACTTCTGGGTCATCATAGTATTCGCTCAAAGACATTGGAATATCCGTTGTTTCCCTGAAGTTTGTGAAAACTTCCTCCATTAGCCAGCTCTCCAATAGTTTGCACATCCCCGACAAGTCATTATCTTCGTTCTCGTCCGAGTTTGAAATAACAAACTCCACCACGGCAGGACACCTGATTAGTAAAAGATAAAAACAACAAACTTAATTATTTCACTCCAACACTATAGAACTATAATCACACACATATGTACATAAAAGAACGGTCTTTACACGTTATCAGCAGTACGATCGCGTTATATACTACGTAACCGGGTAAGTAGGTAAATTCTCAGCTGTATATGTCGTATATACCTGAATGGGGAATTACTGTCATCTAATCCAAGAAACTTTCTGCAGTTCTCGACTTCACCAAGTAAAAGTGCCGTCAAAGCTCGTCCGAGTATCACATCTCTTTGCTCGTCCGTGATAAGATGACTGTTTATTGAACCACTATTAATATTCTATTATGCTTTTGTGTTAATAATTATAGGCTGTAGTATGCATGCAAACATGTATGCATATATATATATATATATACCTTGTTGACCTATGCAAACTCTCCTGAAGCTGAGTGAATAGAGTGTTTGCTTCTTGGATTAAACGAGGCTTCTTTGTCCTAAATCCTTCTGCCACGTGTGCAAGAGCCGCTGAATACACCTCTAGCTTCTCTGCTGGGATATTGCTCGGAGTTTCTGTGAATAAAGCCACCTTGATGAACCAAGCTGTCAATTAGATATCAACCAGACTGGCAATAAAAATGAAAACGGTCTATCCTAATATAAAGCAAAATTCTCAGGTAGTGAGTATAAATACACGACATGCATACTATGTATCTATGTACATTATGCAGATCAGTATGCGTTCTTACTAGTTCCCAATATACTCTAACATATATCTACGTAGTTAGCTTTATACTACAAGCTTCAGTACCTGTTCATTAGCGGTCATACGAGACAATGCTTCTTTCATAAACTGTTCACGAGTGAATCCTCCACGTGCCATGGGTCCTTCATCCATAGTCCAAAGAATCTTTCTAACCTCTTGAAGGCCTTCTGCACGTTGAGCTTTTGTGTTCCTCGTCAAGTGGTAGACCAAGAAGATCAAGGACACATCGTGGAGTGATCTCTTCTAGCGTCTCGTATATTTGTTCTTGTAACGCTGTACCCACAGAACTTCCTCCTTCCTACAAGAATCACTAAATTTAATAAGTCTCTCTCTCTCTCGCGCGCGCGAGCCTGTGTATGGAATGATAGGTGACTTTCCGTCTAACAGCTACATATGCAAGAAAGAACAATCAAGTATCTGTGTATGTGTATACGTCTATACATATGACGTATCTATATGTATATCTGTATATAGGCAGATATACATCGACAGGAAAGCAACCAAAGCAGTGTTAAGCACGCTATAACTTCGACAAGAACAGAAATAACTGATGGCTTATGCATATGCGTATATACATTGGTAAGTATGCATATACTATCGATTATATAAGAATGCAAGTAGCTTATGTATATGTGTGTGCATGATGTCATGTACATATCATATGCTGTGTGTCTGTGATATGTATGTATGTATGTGCTAAATATACATACAGACCCAACCTTCAGCAGTCTCAGAGCAGCGTTAAGCATATCGCAACTTCGTACAACGGCAGGAGGGACTTCGGCCATTGCTTCCCTTGAAAGCTCAACATATGCCAAAGCCATTACAAGCACCACATCTTGACGAGAAGGCTTTTTCAAGTTCTCGTCTAGAAGAGCCTCGCCAACTTGCAAGACCACTTCAGCTTCGCCAACCTCTTGAAGGAGACACAATGCTCCTGGAATCTGCACAAGTATAAACTCCGTGTATAAATGCAGACATACATATATATACACTTTACCTTGCTCCACGGAACATCCACAATCAATGTTCCAGCTTCGTCTTCTTTCAAACCATTGTCATACTCTTCACGAAGGTCTCTGTCCGCTAATGTGTCGCATGCAACCTTTAAGATTTGCTGACGTGCCTTTAGTGCTTCCTGGCTAAAACCTTCTGTTGGTGGGTTGCCTGCTCGTGCTTCGTACGCTCTTACCATTGCATCAGCTGAATAATGCGATTCTGCTCCAAGTATCTGGAAACTTATAGATCAACATACAACAACACATTCAAAATATTTTCGGAATAGGTTTATATATCCTATATTCACACATACTGATTATATACATGCACAATTTTTATTTATTATGAAACGCCCCGCACATACGTTACTTACTTGGTAATAATCAACCGGAAGTTGTATAGACTTTTCAGCAGTTCGCATGGACACAGCAGGCGCTGTCGATGTTAAGGCGCTCGGGACAGGAAAGACCCGCTTAGAGTTGCCGCTGCTGCTCACATGATTGATTTTCTTCATAATGCCTGTTCTTATGGATGCCCGGCAAGGTAGCAGCGACCGCTTGGTCCAGAGGCAGCTCGCGAAACCTGCCGGAGCTGAAATGTCGAGAACCCCAGTGTTTCCAGCCATTCTTTCTCAGCAGAACACCGCGGATTCTCGCAACTAAACCCTACCTAGAGAGAAGCCGCATTACAATGCTTGATGTACTTACATACAAGATTTGTCTATAACTTGCGGAAGAACCTAAACAAGCTAATCGAGCAGCGCCTAGGAACATATACCTGATTATCTCCGAGAAACACAAAATGCAAGATTTTCGACAGCTATTCGAAGAACACATACGATTATCACTTCGATTCGTCTAAAAACAGAGAGTTTATGCAAGATTTTCGATCAGCGCCTAAGAACACGTACCAGACTTGCCGATTTTCCTCCAGGAGCGCCGTAGAATAATGCCGAAGAACCCTGGCACAGAAACCCTCACTGAATGCCTGTGGAAATGAATCAGGGATTCACTTTCACTGATTGCAAGTTCTTCCTTTCGAAAATGTCATCCCACTGCCGTTGGATTACAATCCTGCATTCTCGCCACGTGGAAAAAATCTCAGCCATCGATACGGACAGTTTTTAACCGCATTTTTGACAACGGTCGAAGCCACGTGTGCGAGTAAACCTTTAACGTGGCAATAGTTGGACACGTGGATTTCCCCGTGGCATCCTTAAACATGGATTAATGAGGAAGAGGTATACCCGCTAGGGTTTATAGATCATTCTTCGCGAACAGCTATGGACGCAAATGCACATTTTCGCAATTTAATTTAATAAGGTAATCCTTACAAATACAATATAATTAATATGTAAATAAACGCACACAGGTACATACAGATATCTGAAAATGCAAGTTCTTAAACATACAGATAATGCAGATGTATTTGAGAGAAATGAGGTGGAGGGACGATCGAGCTTCATTGGTTCCTCACAAATTGACAATAATAACAAAGAAAATGTGAAAAAATCCTTGATTGCTTCTCACTGTTAGTACATACGTATGTACTTAGAAATCTCTTGTTGGTTCTCACTGATTAGTATAGTACAATATACGTCTGTGTGTGTAAATACGTATTTATATATAACGCTGATGTGTTTATATATATATATATATATGTATATGTGGTGTGTGCAGTGTCGAGCTGGGGGTGTTAAGGAGCTATCGAGGTTAAAGAGTGCTAGTTTCAAAGGTAAAGGGATTAAGGAGGTTAAGTCTGAGAGATTTGAGGAGTTTACATCGCTGCGTAACATTGATCTTACGAGCAACTACGTGCCACTTGTAGGTTGTTTCACATTATTCTAATTAACATCTATTATTATATTTAAAAAAGAATGATATGATAATGCTAATGTTATATTTTAATATTTAATATTAATAGCTTTAATTGCAGGAATCGCTTGCTTCTTTTCCATGTTTGCAAAAAGTATGTCTTCAAAGGAATCGACTTCAAAGTTTGAATGTTCCTCCACTCAAATTTGCGTCCATTCAAGTAAGTCAGAATATATATTTACATACAGCACTACATTTTCTTAACGGTTATTATCCCATCGTATTATAGTATGTATTTGATATATGTGGTTATTACAGGAACTGGATGTGTCATACAACAAGCTAAAGGCACCATCAATGATAGCTTTAGCAACATTACCAGATCTTCGAACATTAAATATAGACTACAACTACTTGGGAAGATACCAGAGGAGATTGGAGTGTACGGAGCATTTCCTAGTTTGCAAAAACTCTCCGCAGCAGGAAATGGTCTCCACTCATCGTCCCTTATACCCTTAAGCAAGGTTTATAAAAAAGTACTGCATTCCTTTTTCATTCTCTTGCTTTCTTTAATATTACTTTTTCATACTATTAATATTCTTAAACTTAATTATTAACTCTGTTATATATATACGAGTACCTTCTTCTCCTGAAGTCTCAGTCTCTGTGGTCATGAACAGATTCGAAGATTGACACATCTTAATTTGTCGAAGAACTCCATCATTGCTTGCCTGAAGAGGTACATCTCTCTCTCACACACACACACAAAACACACACACATGTGTGTGTGTCACATTGACAATGACTTGAGAAGTTTGATATCAAGCTGTGCAGGTGTTATCATGGCCCAGGCCATTTGAACGTCTCAAGGAGTTAGATTTGTCTTTCAACTGTTTGAAAGAACCATATACATTAGCTTGTTTAAGGGCTCTACACCATCTACACAAGGTATATAAATGCATACATACACACGCACATACATACATATGTATACGGGGTTCTACAGGTGATATTGTGGGGAAATCCAGTTGCAAAGAATGTGGGGAATCCTGTAATTAAGGCATTCCTACAAGCGAGACATGTTGGACAAGCGTGGCTTTAGAACAACCACAGCCTCCACGACATACTTATCAGAGATTTACACCTGTTTCACGTCCCCAATCTGTTTGCTTGTAAGTGTGTGTGTGTGTGTGTGTGTAGTTTTAATAAATGCAACATACATACATATACACCCTTTGCTGTATATGTCCGGCAGAATGAGGCTGAACTTCTCCAAACCACTGAGTTCAAAGAAAACGAGACCGAGAAGAGTGTAAGTCTTTATGTATATAGCTCGTTATATGTAATACATGGGCGCGTGTGTGTTATTCTGGTTTCTGAACAGGTCTGGTTGCAGATTGATGATCCAGATTTAGCATTGATTTCTCCAGCACAAAAGATCTGCATTTGAGCATCTAAGGCGTATATGAGTCTCAAACGAGAACTTGCATTCCCTCCTGCTCCGGTAAGTGTTTATATATTTAAGTATATTAAACTTTATTTACAATTACAAATCTATTTAATTATTCAATAAAACAATGCAGAGTGAAATTAAACGACCACACTATTGGGCTCCTCCGAAGAGGGCCGAAGTGCCGGCTTACATGAGGGATCATCATCCTTCGCTCTTGGAGAGGGTCCGCAAAGTGCAGGTAATATATGTGCCACTTTTTTAATATGTATATAATACATACTTACATACATACATATATTAATATACATTCAAAACAACTTTACATATACCAATATGTATTCATTCACTGTTAAACATCTCTCTCTCTCTCTCTCACACACACACACACACGCACGCATGCGCGAACACGCATTGGCAGGCAGAGGAATATAAACAGAGAACAGATGTGATATTGAAAGGAATGCAAGAGCGTTTGAGAGGAGTTGAGAGCAATCTAACGGATCTTATACACAAGATCACTCCCTTGTGCCAAACCAGATAGCACACCGCTTGAGAGTGTTAATTTTAACACACGGTGTTATCTTTGGTAAACTAGATAGCACACATGTGTTGCCTTATTTTTTTTCTTTTTTGGCAAATTAGATACACGCGTGCTCAAACTTAATAGTATTTGTACAGGTTTATTACTTTTATTAAGGTTTAGTACATTTAAATTACATATATATTCTTACCTTTGGAAATTTTTAATTTCATATATACTTCAATTTGCACTTCAAAACTAAATATATATTTATTTAAATTAACTATATTTTAATAATTCTGCTAAATCTTAGAACAAGTGGATCATAAATAAATAAATATATAAATTTTTTTAAAATGAAGTAAATAAATATGTAAGTCCTCGTAAGTCCACGTGTACAGTTGTATGCACATTTACTATTATTAATGTAATGAAATTTTGATAATCAACGGATTGGTTTTAATTTGAATAGGGTTTTAGGCTAATACAATAATATACATTTCTATATTCTGGAGGACTAATGTAATGAAATTTTGATAACCGTTGGATTGGTTTTATTTAGACAGGGTTTTAGGCTAATACAATAATACATTTCTATATTCTGGAGGTCTTACATTAGTGAAGGTGACAAGCACTTTTAATTGTCTCTACATAACATTTAGATTTGTGTCTTTTTGTAAAAAAATTTGTCTTTTTAGATTTAGTTTTTCAATTGTCTAAATCTATTTTGTTTTTTGTAGATTTATTATTTCTTCTTTTTATTCATGGATGCACAACAAGCAATTCTTTATATGTAAAACATCTACTTAATACAATTGTTAAATGCCATGTAAGTGCTGATGGCAGCATTCACAACCCATAATACTACTCTACTCTTACTGCAAATTGGCCAGATTATTTTGTGGAAATCCTAGGGATGATGTGTACTATTGGTTTGATCACTTCACCGTGGTTGCTACATATTATTCATAGGACAATGCTCGATGTTTGCGTGAGTTTCCTATTTGTCTTCAAGGACAACGTAGCAATGGTAAATGTTCTAGATGCAGTAACTTGTGGGATTGGAGTATTCTTTCAGCGATTTTCAAATGTGCGTTTGGGTATGCTAAGACTACGACAATACTTTTTAGTAAGTTGCATCGTATTTGTTAGAAGCCATCTAAATTAGTGACGTAGTTTAGTGTTCGCTTTTGAAGCCGTTTGCTACATGCAAAGCCTAACATGTTAGAGCGCATTAAGTTAAGCATGTTGTGGCAAGTACTTTGTCAAGACCTTATGAGGCTTGTGCATGCATTGGCTTTAGTGACAACTAGCACAACGATATGAAACATCACCTCTCCCACTTGCAGCTTCACGTTCTTTAGTTTCACTTCATGTTAAGGATGGTCCTACTCCGATGGAGGTTAATGTTGTGTTGCCTGGTACCAACACAAAGTTGGAGCCATGGATGGGGACGTGGATGTGCAATCGGGCATGTGATGAGGCTGGACACACATATCGGTGCTATCGATGTTTTCCCAATTGATGTCCTCCATTTCATGGGTGAAGGCATTGGTGTCAACAACATTTGGTTAGCACTGCTACAATGGAAAGTCTTGATGAGGTTGATTTTCTAGGAAGTGAAGAATTGCACAAGTCGAGGAGGGTCCTTGTGTGAATAAATTGGTGACCCCTCAGTCTTTTTTTTGGAGTATCATCAAGGGGTTCACTTAGCACCAGTTTATCTGGTTTTTACTTTTCAAGCTCAATTCAATAACACAAACATTATGTTTTCCTTTTAATGTTGGTTGATACAAGTTTGAGTTTCTTCTATTTCACAGGCTGTTGCTACATGTTACAATCTTCATTTGCACCGTGTGATAGAATCAGTCTTCATTCTTTACGGTAACGACCACACTCATGCTTGTTCACGGAATGAGACTGACATCATTGTTCTTATGGATGATCGTATAGATTGGTTAACTCGCAATCATGCCCAGTGTGACTTTAAAAAGTCTCCCCCTTGTTTGACTCTTCTTCATCTTTATTTCACTCCTTTACTTCTATTTCACTTCGTTCATTTACTTTTACCTCTACTTTCATCATTTTGTTTCACCCTTACTTTGTATCATTTTTTCTTTATGCTCTTCCATTCCTCTTTAGATCCCTCAAACGATTGTTGTGATGCAGTCGTTAATCAATTCAAGAAGGAATATGCTGATCTTTTCGACATGATTGCAACATGTTGCCACCTATTTCAGCTGGAGATGCTAGGCTGATCAAGGCCTGTTCGGCGTCGGTCACCAATGAAGCTTAAGATTTTGCATGCAAATGTTAAGGAAATGTCAAACAAGGGTGTGATTCAAAATTTCAAAGTCCTTGAGCATGCGAACTCGTCTTATGAGAAAGCCGGATGGGAGCACTTGGTTTTCATCGACTATTGCTTGTTAAATAATATGACTATTTTGGATGTTTACCTACTTTCTCATACTGCAGATCGTTTGATCGACTAGGGTGGAGTCTTTGGTTCATCAAACTAGATCTTACATTTAGATATTGGCAAGTTCCGATGGCTGACATGGACATTCATAAAACTGCTTTTCGGACACCATTTGGCTTATATGAGTTCTTGGTGATGCCTTTCAATTTAAGCAATGCTCAAGTGACTTTTCAATGTATAATGGATGAGATTCTTTATGATATGCTAGAAGTGACTGCCGACTTATTGACAATGTTTTGATCCACTTGGAAGAAATGTGGGAAGAGCATGTATTGATGTACACCAAGTTTTGGATCGGTTGCAAGAAGTTGGTTTGAAGTTGAAGCGGTCTAAGTGTGTGATTGGATTTAAAAGACACCACTTATCATAGCTACTGCATTTCCCGTGAAGGTTTGCAAGTTGATCCTAACAAACTTGTTGTAATTCTGAAGTTCCCTATGTTAAAGTGTGTGAACAATGTGTAATGCTTTCTTAGCAAGGTACAATATCTTGGCCATTTTGTAGATCATCTTTCATATAGTACTGCACCATTGCGAGCATTATTGATGTCATCAACATCATCTCTTGTCTGGTTTAAGGATTGTAACTAGGCATTTGCAGATCTTAAAGAGCTGTTGATGTTTTCTCCAATTTTGGCGTACCATGATATACTCATCCCTTCATCTTGTGTCATAGTTTTTACTATGACTCGACCCTTTACTTTGGACGTTGACTGTTGTTACCTACTGTACTATGTTGATGGACCCTAGATGTAGTAGGAAACAAGCCCGCTTAGTGCACTTGGGTATCTGGTAATGGTCCGGTCGAGTGTCATTAGGTATTTGCAGGAAACTCTAAGCGAAGCTAGAACTTACCTTCTAGAAACCCACCCCCAATTTTGACGTCCCAGTTAGGCTGATTGATTAATGTAGATGAGTTCGGCGTGTTTAGTAGGGTTAGGAACACCCCTAGGGTTGACCTAACCCAAGTTGCCTAATTCACACCTAAAAACCCCACCCCCTTGGGTAGGGTTTTAGGGTTAGAGTTAGGCTAAGTTAAACACTCTCTCATTAACTTAATAAGGGGCTAGCTAATTTAGTGCCAGCCACATACACATACAGGAAAAGAGGGGAGGGGAGGGGGAGGGGAGGGGAGGGGGGGGGACTCCGTCACATAGAGTATGTAGGAGTGAGTGTTCATGGGTTCATGACTGAGCTCATTACTTTTCTCCTGGTACAAGCTCTAGCTTGTGTCGTCAAGACATAACCCTCTGTTGTGCCGCCCTAACTTCCAGATGATAGGGGTACGTCCCACCTTCGGGGTAGCTTACCCTTAACATTGGCGAATCCATGCCTGGGAGGTCTGTCGGATGCACGTTTCCAAGAGGCAGAGGTTGAGGCTTGTCTCCAACCTCCTTCCACGTCAAGCTAGGTGTAGCACTCACGGCCAACAAGGCACATCCGTGTCCTTGTCCAACTGTGGGCGTGGGATCTTGTTTGACAGGTTCACGTTCCTAGTTCCTAAGGGTTCATTGAGGGGTTCTAGAGTTGGCATTTAGGAGCCACGTTTGTGGCACTTGGTGCAACTCTGAATCTAAGGGCTATGGCATGATAGCCCACATGTGGAAGGCAGTGTCACATGGAGATGTGACACTGGGCTAGACGTCACAGGATACAACACCCGACACCCTTTGGGGTTGTGTCATGGGCTTGTCGCCAAGGGGTTGGATACTCTAGCAAACAGACATGCTTGTGCTCGCACTAGGGTGCTAAGCCTTGGGCATTTGCTCAAGGGAGGTTAGGTCGTAACTAGGTGTGCTTAGGCACACTTGGCTAGGGGAGTGTTCTCCTTGGAATCCAGGGGTTGAACAACCTAAGCTTGTTAGCAGAGCCTTTTGAAGCACTCGCAAGGTCATGTACTTAGGGTTATCCAAACCTAGCCTTAGGGAGTTTGCTTAGCAGAACACTCGTGTTGCCTACGGCGCACACTCGTGTCCTCACTAAGTATTAGCCCTAGGTCTAGGGTATGACTTGGCCCTCAAACCCTTAGGGGTTAGTGTGGTTCAGGGTACCCCTTGTCGCCCTAAAGGGGTTGTACTCCTGGATGAGGGTGATTCCTCAAGGGGTAAGTGACGATGCCTTGCTCTGTCACGGGGTATGTGTGAGACACATCTCCTTTGTGGGGTTAGGGCATGAGCTGTCTAGGTCTACTGGGACAAGATCCTAAAGTCTACTCGGGTTATCCTCTAGGGTTCAGGGGATGGTCATTCTAGGGGACTTAGGTAGGACTCTAAGTCTTAATTGGGCCTCTGAGTCAGACTCTTAGGGTTATCTTGGAAGACTTAGCGTTGCTCACACAGGGTGATGACGCCGAATGGCCACTTGGCAGCCACGTGTTGCCACGTGTTGGCCCTTGGGTTAAAACTCTGACAATTGGTATCGGAGCCTATTCTCTACGGTCAGTAGGACTACCTAAAGTGTAGTGTGTTTTAGGGTTTAGTTAGTTCTAAATTCTTGAAGTACTCTATCACTTTTGGCTAACGTCTGAATTTGCGTGGAGAGTTGGTCCTGAGATCTATAACTCTTAGAGTACATACTTATAAGTGGGTGTGGGTTATGGACTCCAATGTTGAAGGTAGCACTTGGAAGGCAACTTCCAAGTTGTATGCCAGGTTATTTTACCTTATGGTTGTCTAGGTTACTTTACCTTACTTCCACAAGACATGGCATGTTAGTTTGTTCTGGCTTACAAACTAAGTCTTGTGGTGGGTCTTGTGATATCCTAAGTCTACACATTATTGAAAATTTTTCTTTTTCTTTAAGGTGTTTGAATTTGGGATAACACATGATTTGAGAACGTGACTATGTCCATTGATTTTGGCTTAGGTCAAGATTCAATATCGGTTCCAATAGTGTTCAAATGGGGAAAGACTTATGTTAAATGTGTGTCTTTGACTTCGGAGAAGGGGCATATTCAAACATAAGAATGACACTACATTTTGACATAAAGTGTAAAATAAGCTCTCATTATAGTGCATGTTTCCGAGAGTGTAACTCTAGAAGCAGACTATGGTGTTGAACTTGTAATACAACAAATGTAATATTAACATATGATGAATATATTAAGTAGTGGTTTGAAGATCCAATGTAATCAAAGTATTGTCTGATGTTGCAATATTTTGATGACGCTAGCTACAAGTAACATTAGGTGAAATAGTTTACTAAATTCAAGTCCCTTGATTTGAACAAAGTATAACATGAAACCTTAGTTAGTTGTAAGCGCCACTCTATATTCAAGTTAGCTAACTCTGCTAAAGTTTATCTCATATGGGATCATGAGAGAGATTTGGATAACAATTTAAGGATTCCGCTTTCTTATCGGTACAGTTTGGGTAGATGGCATGATCTATCAAAAGAGTAATGTTGGAAACATACGTTTACATTTTCAGTTTACTGAGTAATGAAGGACTTGCATAGTGAAGGCGTTCGCACACTTGTGCATTTTCATTGTTAACTCTTTAATCTTGAAATCTGTAACGTTGTTTAATGTGGATAAGCTCTTGAACAAGGGTGATTCCTTGTTAAGAAGAGCATGATTTGGGATTTCTCCACTTTGCTTATGACTAAGGGAAACTTGCTAAGTTTGATAACTTATTGGTGGTGTCAAATGAGTCAGGAGCTAGTCGGTATACTTTTGGAGGTTTAAGTGCATGTACCTCCTCAGAGAGTCGGTATTTGATGAGAATTAGAAGTTGATATTGGTTTTCAATATCAATATCTTTTTGAGTCGAATACGATTATTCAAAAGACGGTTTCTTGACTTTGCATCATGGTCGCAAAGGCATTCAAAAACTTATAAAGTAAGTATCTTTAGTTCGGAATATTGAAAAATAGAACTATTCTTGACTCAAGGTTTGATTGTATTCCTTGGTTATTTGGTTCTATCTCAAGGTTTGATGGTGTTCCTTGAGTTGGTTCAATATTCTTATAAGTATAATATTGAGTAGCGGGATTAGCTCAAGAAGATGGTGTCCCTTCTTGATGATCGTAGTTCAAGGTTCTAACGTATGTCCAATATCCATTCGAAAATATGAGGTTTCCTATCACCTCATTCATTGAGATATTCATATTTAACTTTGAAAGTATTTATGACAGTCTTTTAAGATTGATTATAAATGACTTGTCAAAGTAAGTATGATATCTCTTTAATATTGAGTTTGGAGCGCTCAATATCGAAACTTGGTTATGATCACATGAGGTGGCCATAATCATATAATAGAAAGACTCAAGTGGACTTGAGTTAACACTTTGGTAAGGCACTACCTTAGTGTTATAACTTGAAACATGTTTTTCAAGTTAGTTGAGAAATGAGGCGTTTCTCAATACATTGCTTGAGGGGCAATGTGGTACTTTATGATTACTAGGTGTTTAATGGATAATGTATCTTAGTTCAACGTGTTGAACTAAATATCTTATTCATGTTTGGGGAGATCTGTTGAATTAGAGATATAACTGAAACATGAAGTTAATATGACACTTTAGTGTTATGATAACATTTATGTGGAAGTTGATATTTTACTAAATCAGTTAGATGAACCAGACACTAGTTCATGATTCCTCTTAGTCTCTAAAAGTTCTTTGAATACTGTTGTGACATTATATTTCCGTTTCAAAACTGAAGTTCGGTTCATGTAAACTAAATTATGTCTATATTATAGTATAGCATTTCGATAATTGATATGATTGTAAGTTTATATCCACTAGTATAACAACTAGTTGGTAAGCTTAGGATTTGAGCGTTAAAATGATCATTATCCATTCGAGAGTATCAATATCGAAATTGCAACTCTTTATAGAATAAGAATTAGTTTAAAAAAATGTTTATAAAACACTAATTGCTCAATTAGTGAAATGTTATACTTCGGTATAGTGTTGAGAAACATTTACATAATCAGTTTGAGAGATGGACACGAGTAAATTTTTATGAAGGCATGCAGTATTCTGAGTTTAGGAGACTTTTATGTAGAAACTAAGTTTTGAAATTTAGTATTTTAAACTTAGTGAGATAAAGAGTTAGGAAGTATTGAACGGCATCTAGTATGATGTGCTCTTTGGGGAAAGAGTACAATGAGAGTGACAAATAAGAAACATGTCTAAAGGTCGTCGATTGAGGCACTAGAGATGGGTTGAATTTCTTGGTTTCTACATTGGTTTGTGAGAAAGATATGTTAACTTATCTAGTCCCTGACTGGTCAGTGTTATGAAAGAATACAAAGTTGGTTGTGAAGGATGAATATTAGTGCTATAACACTTGGTAGTAGATTTGACCTGAATTTAAATTTCCATTGGGAAATGAAGTTATGTCAATGACACATCAAGTGGATGAGCTAATTTCAAATTGGCATGACCTTGTTGTATACATGTGTACAGCCATGCGCCTCTGTTATTGCCTCTGGCCAAATTGACATGTTTACAAAGATTAGGGTTTCAAGAGAAGTACTCTAGCATCGGAAAAGAGCTTGATTCTGATAAAAGTCTCATACCTAGTCTGGTGTAGCTATATACTAATGGGGGATAGGTATAGTAGCAGACCTTATGTAAAGGGTAATGAAAAACACTGAGGGATGCAGAAATGTGAAGCTATAATATCGTAACATATGAAATGTGGAACCATTGAAAAATCAAAGAAACGAGAAGGCGTTTGGTTAAGCACTTAAGATGGACGAAACACATAGGGTGAAAATGCTTGAAAATATGTTGTTCTTGCAGGACCTGCCTCTTCAAATGGTAGTGGTAAGTTAAGGTTAGGTTTAGGTTTTGGTTTTAATGTCACCCTCATAAATAGTAACTATCGTAAATTTATCATAAATTTATTAAATAAAATTTTAAAATATATTAATATAAATTAGTACACATACCTAATGTTGATGGGATTAATTATTTAATAATAATTTATTAGTTAATAGATTCTGAACTTAATTATTATTTGTAAATTAATGAGTTTATCTTTAATAACTCAATTGTTATCCTTAACTTGATCATTAAATAATTAAGCCTAGACTTAAAAGCTTAATAATAAACTCATAAGTTATTTAGGCTTAATTACTTAATGGCCCTTAACATATTATTCTCTTTAACATGGTAATTTTATTTCTAAGTTAGTAGTTATTATTCTTAACAATCTAGACCCTTAACCTAATTATTATTTTTTATTTAGTGGATTTATCTATGTTTAGGCTTAATTATTTAATGATGTTTAACTCCATTATTATCCTTAATTTGATGAATTTATTCTTAAAACTCTTAAGTATACCTATGTTTGGGTTTAACTATTTAATATCTTTAATTTAATTATTATTTTGAGTTTATTCTTAATTTAATTTCTTTAACTTAGGTCCACTTTCCACTAGCAGATGGTTAATTGCCTCAACCAATAGAATTAAAAGAAATTATTTATTCTATTATAAGTTTATTTTCCCACTTGCTGGTTATTTATTATTTATAATCTATGTGGCACATACATGGCTTTCGGTGATAGCCAATAACTGGGCAATTTGCTTGGTTGTATGGCTACCATGCATAATTTAATAACATATGTATTAAGATTAATTAATTAGGTTTCATATTTTTAATTTTTAATGAAAAGCAAATACAAGTGAGGCGATGGAAGAAACACATAAGGTCATCTTATTTATAAAAAAAACATTAACAAACGCATTAATGTGGATAATATGCATAGTCTTTTGAGAGTTTCTTATATATAACACATACACATAAACATGTGTCTCTTAATATTGTTATTCAAACTTACCATGTATTATTAAAAATGACATGAGTTTTGTAAGAAATTAATAAAAACATGCACAATGTTATATTTATATACATATTCATGTATAACATTACTTTACATATGTATGTGTATAGAAATCTATATATTTATATATATAGAGAGAGAAAGAAAGAGTTATAGAGAAAAGATCTTCTTATAAGTATAATTAATAAACAATTAAAATAAATAATTCTTATGTATAAATAGACATATATATATGTGTGTGTGTACACAACTATATAATTATATATATATATATATATATATATATATATATATTATATAATATATATATATATATATATATATATATATATATATATATATATATAATATTGAAAGAACAAATAAATATGCACAGAATGTGATATTTTATTCAGCTCCAAAACCTTGCTTATATACAGGAGAACTTCTACCACATGGTGGGGCCAGATCACCACCTATGTGTCACTATGCATGTGTGTATATACACATGTGTATATACAGTGTCTTACATATATACAATATCTTACATTATCCTCCCCTCTGCGGCTGTGTAGATGGTGATGGATCTAATGGTCCTGGATCTGTGTAAGCTTGCTTATCTAAGGTATGACCGAATGTACTCAATGAGTCTCGAACAAACCATTTCATTCGATCTACATGAACTATCTCAACCTCATGAGATCCCACTAATTGTACTTAATACACTTGAGGACCAACATTTCGGAGTACTCGATAAGGACCAAGCCACTTATGTAATAAACCAGTTGTAAGCCCAGGTGCAATTAGCTTAGGAGAACGTACCAGTACTAAGTAACCTTCAACATAATCTGGTGGAATTTGATGTCGTGCATTGTCAAAAGATTGCTGCTGTATTTGAGCTTGACCAAGGTGTTCAGCAGACTCTGCACGTAGAAGAGACAAGACAACATCCGAATGTTGAGCCCACATCTTTACATCCTCGGCACGTGGCAGATTCTATGATAACCCCAATTCACTAGGCAACTTAGGATCATATTCATACAATGCCTTGAATGGAGAGATACCAATCGAACTCTAAATGCTCGTTACATAAGCAAATCTCAAGCATCGTAAATACCAATCCCAATCATATAATTGAAGTTCACATACTTCAAGATCATACTCTTGAAGGTCCGATTTAATCGCTCCACCAAATCATTAATTTGTGGATGATATGGAGAGGCAAATGAGTGTTTTACCCCTAACCTCTCGGAATACCTCTGCAATGAAAGCGAGGCCATTATCTGATAACATCCACTCTGAACAAGAATGCTTCAAAACCACATTATTTCAAACAGAAAACAAAGCTGTTGACATGGCAGTTGCATCCGGAAGAGCACCAACCTCCACCCAACGAGTTAAATAATCAAATACAACAATGATGTACTGGTTACCTTGAGAAGAATGTGGAAAAGGTCCCATTAAATCCACTGCAATTAACTCAAAGAGCGAGAGGCATTAATGGATTCTAACACCCACATGGCTCGAGTCGTAGAGAAATTTTAAGTTTGACAAATGGGACAGCTCTGAATATACCTGATCACATCCGCATGCATGTTGGGCCAATAAAAGACCGACAGAGCTTTTCCAACATTCATTGGTGACCAAGATGACTTACAATAATAGGTGAATCATGATATGCTTGAAGAAGGTGCGGAACCCTAAACCAGGTACAACCAAATGCAATCTGTTTTCTAGATTTGTTCCAATAAAAATACAATAAACCATCCTAAAGCCGAAACTAAGCAAGATATTGTCGAAATCGAGCTTCAGAAGAAGGATGCAAACGCATCCCGTAATTGCCCCATCCATAGTTCTTATTTTTAAGCATCCTGCCACTGTTCTAAGGATGGTAAATTGGCATTGAATACCTGAGGGAGTTGTACAAATTGAATGCCATAGGTACTACATTAGCAGGCAAAGTGGAATCGGAAAGGGGTGTGCAAGAAAATGCATTCGCATCCACCATTGTTCGCCCAGGCCTATGCACCACTTTAAAATTATATACCTAGAGATGTAATGCCCATCTAGCTACATGACCCACTAAATTCTTTTGTTTTAATAAGGAAGTGACAATAGCATGATCACACTCCAAAAGTGTTTCATTCCCATATAAATAGGCATGAAGTTGTTCAAAACCTCAAAAACAACAAGGCATTCTTTTCAGTAATGGAATAATTTCGCTCAACATGCTTGAGTACTCAACTAATGTAAGCCACCGGGTGTCGAATTAAAGGATCCACAGCATCATTTACATCAACACACCACCAATACCAATATCTGATGCATCTACTCGTAAAATAAACAGACGAGTAAAATCTGGGTATTGAAGCAGTAGTGGAGTTGTCAAGAACTCTTTTAATTGGTTAAATGCCTACTAACACTTACGAGTCCACCTGAAAGGTACATGTGGATGAACTAACTCCCGAAGAGGGGCAGTTCGATTAGCGAGATAATCGATGAATTGACCCAAGTACTACACCTTGCCCAAGAAACGCTGGACTTCCTGTACCATACAGGGACGAGAGAACTCTCGAACAGCTCGCAACTTCGTTAGATCTACCTGTAAACACCTCAAGATATATGATACACAAGTAAATGGTGTCGGTTGAACCAAACACACACTTCTCAAGTTTCAACTTCAAGCCAACTTCTCAAAATAGATCAAGAACTCGCCGTACATCACGAATGTGATCCTCCCAAGAACCAAACCCATAAATTAGCACATCATTGATAAAATCGGCAGTGATATCAGACATATATGAAAGAAGCTCATCCATCATGCGTTGAAAGGTGGTAGGAGCTGAAGTCAATCCAAAGGGATGACCAAAAATTTGTAAAGACCAAATGGTGTTCGAAAGGTCATTTTTGGAATATCCTCCTCAGCCATAAGAACCTGTCAATTATTGATGCCAAATTCAGTTTAGTAACCATCGACTCTGACTCAATCGATTTAATATATAGGCAGAGTTTGAAAGTGGATAAACATCTTTGACGATAACATCGTTGACAGGTTAGTAATCCACACAAAATCGCAAAGATCCATGAAGCTTGGGAACCAATTGAGGTTCACATGCCCATGGACTCTGTGATGGATGACACACCCTCTTACCGATCATATCAGTAACATTTGTCTGCATAGCCGATAACTCTTTTGGTGACATGCATCGAACTGGGACTTTGAAAGGCTTTGCATTGCCAATGGGTATAGAGTGTTGAGTCTTCACACATGCACCTTGGGACAGATCAAATTTCAACAAACTTGCATATTAATGTTTAAGTTGTTCAATGCAGTGTGCTCGATACTCAAGTGACGAATCAGGTATCTGAACCTGTTGAGATGAACACCACCTCAAGACCGAAACAAAGGAGCTATATGCACAATACAAACAACAACAAGCTTTCTAGATGCAAAGGAACAAACTGCAGAGACACAGACTCCAAATAATACGGGAGGAGATAGTGGAAAATCACATACCTTTCAACTGCTTTAACAAATCACATTCCAAATAATGTCAAAGACTTGGGAAGGGACAACCCTAAGAGACCCAGAGGGAAACTTAGTGTTGTCACTCATAACCAGCATAGTCAAAGTGATGTACTGTGATACTGCACAAGACTGCCCATTACCATATAAAATGTGTAAGACCTTATCTACACGTCTTAAGGGTAAGGAGCATCGATGCACTAGTTATGGAAGACATACTGGATCTTGTATCCACAAGCACTGTGACTAAAAAATAATTCACGCATCTAAAAAATGTAAAAGCTAGAGGTGGAACTTGAAATCCTTGATATGCAAGTCTCCATCCTTGCATGGAGGTGAAGTCTCCATCGCACGGGATCCCTTTGTCACTGGTTTTCTGCAACAAATCCACTTGCAAGAGAGGCTTTGTCATCTGGAAACTCATCATTATACATAATGACCGCCACATGCACACCATCCAGAACATATGATCACTAGCCTGGATGTGGTGGATGCCAATCATGATACACATCACACACCCACCAAGTATGTCTAGGTGCCCAACATGCCCAACATGCCCAACAATGAACTTGATTAAGTCAACCCGCATTGTTTCAATTCCTCATGTCATGAATTCGTGGAATTCAACCACCAGCAGGAACTAGAGCAAGTGTATCATAGTTTTTTACTATGACTTTCTTTACTTTAAACGTTGACTGTTGTTTACCTACCCAACTATGTTAATAAGCCCTAGATGTAGTGAGAAATAGCCCTGCTTACTGCACTTAGGTGTTTAAGGGTAATCCAATCGGCTGTCCTTAGATATCGTGAGAAACTCTAAGCGAAGGTAGCACTTACCTTTTAAAAAATTCTTACCTTGGTTTTTCATGTCCCAGTTAGGTTTTTGGGTGGTTCCGGTGAGTTCGGCATGTCGAATATGGGTAGAAACACCCTTAGGGTTGACCTAACCCTAGGGTTGCCCTAACCCCACGCCCTAAACACCTCATGTTAGGGTTTTAGGGGTTAATGGGTCATTAATTAACTCACCAAGTATATTCTCTTTGGGAATGGGATTCTGTGCCAGCCCACTTATGTAAACAGGAAAACAGGGGGGGGGGGGGGGGGTCTGTCACATATATTAAGTAGTACATGTGGGAGAGCTCCTGAGTTCATGACTGAGTTTGTTACTCTTCTGCTAGTGCAAGCTTCAGCTTGTGTCGTTAAGGTACAACCCTCTGTTGTGTCGCCTTAACTTCCAGATGACAGGGCTACGTCCCACTTCGGGGTAGCTCACCCTTAACATTAACGAATCCATACCTAGAAGGTCTTGTCGGAATGCACGTTCCAAGAGGCAAAGGTTGAGGCTTGTCTCCAGCCTCCTCCTCCACGTTAAGCTAAGTGTAACACTCATGGCCAAGCAAGACACATTCATGTCCTTGTCCAATCGTGGGCGTGGGATCTTGTTTGACATGTTCACATTACCTAGTTCTTAAAAGTTCACTAAGGGGTTCTAGAGTTGGCATTTAAGAGCCACATTTGTGGCACTTGGTGCAACTCTTGAATCTAAGGGCTATGCATGATAGCTCACATTGTGGAAGGTAGTGTCACATCTCCAGGCAGTGTCACATGAAGATGTGACACTGGGCTAGACATCACATGATACAATGCCCGAGGCACGCCCTTTGGGGTCGTGTCATGGGTTTGTCGCCAAGGGGTTAGATACTCTAGTAAAAAGGCATGCTTGTACTTGCACTAGGGTGCTAAACCTTAGGCATCCACTCAAGGGAGGTTAAGTCTCATAACTAGGTGTGCTTTGGCACACTTGGCTAGGGGGTGGTTCTCCTTAGGAACTAAGGGTCAAACAACCTAAGCTCATTAGCAAAAGCCCTATCATGAAACACTCGCAAGGTCATATACTTAGGGTTATCCAACCTAGCCTTAGGGAGTTTGCCTAGTAGAACACTCATGTCCGCCTACGGCACACACTTGTGCCTCACTAAGTACTAGCCCTAGGTCTAGGATATAACTTGACCACTCAAACCTCAAGGGTTAGTCGTGGTTCAAGGTAACCCTTGTCGCTCTAAAGGGGTTTTGTACGCCCAAAGGAGGGTGATTCCTCAAGGGGTAAGTGGCGATGCCTTAGCTTTATCACATAAGTGTAAGGCACATCTCTTTGATGAGGTTAAGGCATGAGCCTCTCTAAGTCTACTTGGATAGGATCCTTCGAGATATCCTTTATGGTTCGAGGGGTGGGGACTTAGGGTAGGACTCTAAGTTTTTTGTTTAACTAGGCATCTGAATTAAACTCTTGGGGCCATCTTGGAAGACCTAGCGTTGCTCACACGTGGAATTGACACCGGAAGGCCACTTGGCGGCCACATGTTAGCCTCCTGGTTAAAAACTCTGATAATTGGTATCGGAGCCTATTCTCTACGATCAGTAGGATTACCTAAAGTGTGGTGTGTTTTAGGGTTTAGTTAGTTTTAAGTTCTTGAAATACTTTATCACTTTTGGCTAACGTTGAATTTTGCGTGGAGAGTTGATCCTGAGATTTATAACTCTTCAGAGTACACCTACTTCATAAGTGGGTGTGGGTTATGGACTTTAAAGGTAGCACTTGGAAGTCAATTCCAAGTTGTATGCCAGGTTATTTTACCTTATGGTTGTCCAGGTTACTTTACATATACTTCCACAAGACATGGCATGTTAGTTTGTTCTGGCTTACAAATAAGTCTTGTGAGGTGGGTCTTGTGATATCCTAAGTTTACACATTATTGAAATTTTTTTTTTTTTTTTAAGGTGTTTGAATTTGGGATAACACATGATTTGGAAACAGACAGTGTCCATTGAGTTTTGGCTTAGGTCAAGATTCAATATCAGGTTTAGCAATAGTGTTCAAACGGGGAAAACTTTATGTTCAAATGTGTGTCTTTGACTTCAGAAGAAGGGCATATTCAAACATAAGAATGAACACTACATTTGACAGAAGTTGTAAAATAAGCTCTCATTATAGTGCGTGTTTTCCAGAGTGTAACTCCAGAAGCATACTATGGTGATGAACTTATAATACAACAAAATGTCAAATATTAACATATGATGAATATGTTAAGTAGTTGGTTCGAAGATCCAATGTAATCAAAGTATTGTCCGATGTTTGCAATATTTTGATGACGCTAGCTACAAGTAACATTAGGTGAAATAGTTTACTAAGTTCAAGTTACCTGATTTGAACAAAGTATAACTTGAAATCTTAGTTAGTGTAAGCGCGCACTTTGTATTCAAGTTAGCTAGCTCGATAACTTGATTATGAAGTTATCTCATGTGGGATCATAAGAATGAGATAAATAATATTTAATGTTGCATTGCCATCAAGCAGCTTTTGGGTAGATGGCATGATATATCAAAAAGAATAATGTTGGAAACATACGTTTATTTTCAGTTTACTGAGTAATGAAGGACTTGCATAGTGAAGGCGTTCGCGCACACTTGTGCATTTTCATTATTAACTCTTTAATATTGAAATCTGTAACGTTGTTACAATGTGGGGATAAGCTCTTGAACAAGGGTGATTCCTTGGTTAAGAAGAGCATGATTTGGGATTCTTCACTTTGTTATCAACTAAGTAAGGAAACTTGTAAGTTTGATAACTTATGTTGGAATTACAATGAGCTAGTAACAGTCGGATTTCCATTGAGGTTTAAGTGCATGTACCTCCTCAGAGAGTCGGTATTCGATGAGAATCAAAGTTATATTGTTTTTCAATAACGATTTCATTTTAGAGTCGAATACAATGATTCAAAAGACGGTTTCTTGATTTTGCATCATGGTCGTAAATGTGGGCACTCAGAAAACTTATAAAGTAGGTATTTTAGTTCTTTGGAATATAAAAAAAATAGAACTATTCTTGACTCAAGGTTTGATTATATTCCTTGGGTTAATTGTTGGTTCTATCTCAAGGTCTGATGTTGTTCCTTGACATTCGTGAAAGTGCGATATCGAATTTTGTGATTAATTCAAGAAGTTGGTGTCCCTTCTTGATGATCATAGTTCATGATTCCTAGCGTATGGTCCAATATTTAATACGAAAATATAAAGTTTCCTATCACCTCATTTGTTAAGATATTTTTATTCTATACTTTGAAAGTATTTGTGACAATCTTTTTAAGATTGGTTATAAATGACTTGTCAAAGTATGGTATGATATCTCCTCAATATTGAGTTTGGAGCACTCAATATTAAAACTTGGTTATGATCATATGAGGTGGCTATAATCATAAAATATAAAGACTCAAACAGACCTGAGTTCGACACTTTGGTAAGGCACTACTTTAGTGTGTTTTCAAGTTAATTAAGAAATGAGGTGTTTCTCAATAAGGTGCTTAAAGAGCAATGTGGTACTTTGTGAATTACTATGTGTTTAATGAATAATGTATCTTAGTTCAATGTGTTGAACTAAATATCTTATTTATGTTTGGGGAGATCTATTGAATTATGAGATATGACTAAACATGAAGTTAATATGACACTTTAGTGTTATGATAATATTTATATGGAAGTTGATATCTTACTAAATCAGTTAGATGAACCAGACACTAGTTCATGATTCCTCTTAGTCTTTGAACAAGTTCCTCATAATATGTCGTAACATTATATTTCCGTTTTAAAACTGAAGTTCGGTTCATGTAAATTAAGACCATGTTTATATTATAATTGTAGCATTTTGATAAATCGATACGATTGTAAGGTTATATCCGCTAGTATAACAACTAGTTGGTAAACTTAGGATTTAAACATTAAAACGATCGTTATCCATTTGAGAGTATCAAATCGAAATTGCAACTATTTATGGATTTAGGATTAGTTTGAAGTTGCTTGTTAAAAACACTAATTAGTGGATATGCTATACATTGGTATAGTGTTATGGGACATTGACATAATCAGTTTGAGAGTTGAAAATGAATATAATGTTACGAAGACGTGCAGTATTTTGAATTTAAGAAGACTTTTATCATGGAAATTAAGTCTTAAAATTTGGTATTTTAAACTTAGCGAGATGAGAGTTAGGAATTATTGAATGGCATTTAATATGATGTGCTCTTTGGGGAATGAGTACAATGAGAGTGTTAGTTAAGACACATGCTATCTAAGGATTGTTGTTTGAAGTACTAAAGATAAGTTGAATTTCCTAGTTTCCACATTAATTAATAAGAAATGTATGTTAGCTTATCTAGTCCCTGAACTGGTCGATGTTATGAAAGAGTACAAGTTGGGTTGTGAAAGATGAATGGCAATGCTATCACACTTGGTCGTGGATTTGACTGAATTTGATTCTTATCGGGAATAAATTTATATTAATAACACACCAAGTGAATAGCAGTTAGCAGGTTGGCATGACCTTGTTGTATACATGTGTACAGTCATGTGCCTCTATGATCGCCTCTGGCCAGATTGACATGTTTAAAAACAGGGTTTTACGAATAATACTCTTATATCGAAAAAGAGCTTGATTCCGATAAAAGTCTCATACTTAGTCTGGCGTAGCTATATACTAACGAGGGATAGGTATAGTAGCAAACCCTTATGTAAAGAGGTAATGAGAAACACGGAGGGATACAGAAAAGTGAGGCTATAATACTGAACATGTGGAAATGTGGAACAATTGGAAGAAACGTGAAGGCGTTTGGTTAAGCATTTGAGATTAATTCAAAATGCTTATTGTGTGCTATACGACAAGGTTGTCAATAGCGTTTAATATTAAGAAATAAAGTAAGCTTTATTTCTTGTTAACCAAGGGGCCGGCAACAACACTAACTAGAGGCCTCCAATATAAATTCTAGTTAAGTAAAGAAATTAACCATTGTGTTGTGTGTCGGGTGACAGACTTTGCAAACGACTTCATGTGCAAGGTGGTGCCTCCGGCAGCTGGGTTTACGACTCAGTGAACGACGGTTTGAAAGTACTTGGTTCGCGTAATGCAAGGGGGTAATAAAATTATGTGAACTTTTGGCTACTCCGCATAGAGTGATATGTTAGTTTTGGTTAATTTTCTCTAACATTATCTAGTCTTGGAGTTGGACGTCAACGAGGACGTTGACATTTTCAAAGGCGGGAGTGTGTCATAGTTTTTACTATGACTCCTCTTTACTTTGGACGTTGACTGTTGTTACCTACTCAATTATATTGATAACCCTGGATGTAGTGAGAAACAGCCTGCTTAGTGCACTTAGGTGTTTAGGGGTAGTCCAGCCGGCTATTCTTAGATATCGCGAGAAACTCTAAGCGATGGTAGCACTTACCTTTTAAAAAACTCTTACCCTGGTTTTCTGTGTCCCAGTTAAGTTTTTGGGTGGTTCCGGTGAGTTCGACATATCAGATCCTTAGGGTTGACCTAACCCTAGGGTTGCCCTAAACCCCTCAGGTTAGGGTTTAGGGGTTAATGGGTCGTTAATTAACTCACCAAGTATATTCTCTTTGGGAATGAGATTTCGTGCCAACCCACTTATGTAAACAGGAAAACGAGGGGGGGGGGCTCTATCACATATATTAAGTAGTACATGTAAGAGAACTCCTGGATTCATGACTGAGTTTGTTTCTCTTCTGCCGGTGTAAACTTCAGCTTGTGTTGTTAAGGTACAACCCTCTGTTGTGCCGCCCTAACTTCCAGTTAACATGGGTATGTCCCACCTTCGGGTAGCTCACCCTTAGTGTTGGCGATCCATGCCTAGAAGGTCTTGTCGAAATGCACGTTCCAAGAGGCAAAGGTTGAGGCTTGTCTCCAGCCTCCTCCTCCACGTCAAGTTAGGTGTAGCACTCATATCCAGCAAGGCACATTCATGTCCTTGTCCAACCGTGGGCATGGGATCTTGTTTGACAGGTTCACATTACCTAGTTCTTAAAAGTTCACTAAGGGGTTCTAGAGTTGGCATTTAAGAGCCACGTTTGTGGCACTTGGTGCAACTCTTGAATCTAAGGGCTATGGCATAATAGCCCACATCGTGGAAGGCAGTGTCATATGGAGATGTGATACTGGGCTAGCGCCTGAGGCACGCCCTTTGGGATCGTGTCATGGGTTTTGTCGCCAAGGGGTTGGATACTCTAGTAAACATGCATGCTTGTACTCGCACTAGGGTGCTAAACCTTAAGCATCCACTCAAGGGAGATTAAGTCTCGTAACTAGGTGTGCTTGCGCACACTTGGCTAGGGGGTGTTCTTCCTTAGGAACTAAGGGTCGAACAACCTAAGCTCATTAGCAAAAGCCTATCATGAAACACTCACAATGTCATGTACTTAGGGTTATCCAAACCTAGCTTTAGGGAGTTTGTTTAGTAAAACACTCGTGTCCGCTTACGATGCACACTTGTGCCCTCACTAAGTATTAGCCCTAGGTCTAGGGTATAACTTCAATTATTTTTCTCTCTACAACCAATAAAGAGTTTTTAAAGATTTGAATTTAAAACACTCAATTGCTTTTCCTAACCACTCAAACCCTCAAGGGTTAGTCGTGGTTCAAGGTATCTCTTGTCGCCCTAAAGGGGTTGTACGCCCAAATGAAGGTGATTCCTCAAGGGGTAAGTGGCGATACCTTAACTTTGTCACGGGGTTAAGTTTAAGGCACATCTCCTTAATGAGGTTAGGGCATGAGCCTGTCTAGGTAGGATCTTAAAGTCTACTCAAGATATCTTCTAGAGTTCGGGACATTGGTAAGACTCTAAGTCTGCTGTTTAACTAGGCATTTAAATTAAACTCTAAGTCTGCTATTTAACTAGGCATTTGAATTAAACTCTAAGTCTACTGTTTAACTAGGCATTTGAATTAAATTCTTAGGGTCATATTAAAAGACTTAGTATTGCTCACACATGAAATTAATGCTGAAGGCCACTTGGCGGCTCCTGCAGGATTTACAGAGTTACAACTAGGGTTAGTTCAGGCAAGGAAGAGAATGGAACGCGATATTGAAGAGGGGATTTGGCAAGGTCCATACCTGGTTGCGACTAGAGTGGAGGAGAGCGTGTTTGAAGATTGGGCTCTCGCTGTAGAGAGCCGTATCAAGCTGGAGTATCGGAGAAGAGCCGACGAGAGGTCTGGGGTTGTATTGTTAGTGGGAGATCCTAGCTGCATTCACGAGATTATGTCATGGTTTTTGCGGAGAGTTTGTGGAACAGATGGCCAAAGGAGGAGCTATACGCGCTCGCAAGGTATTAACGGCATTAGGAAACACTAAGCTTCGTCTGGAGTTTGATGGTGTGGTTATCCACAAAGAAGCCGATTGTGCATTCAACCATTTCCTTCTGTCCTCTTTGAAATTGCCTATAAGTAAGTATTCCTATTATTTTGAAGTTATATATTCATATATATGATCGTAAAACTTTGTTTACAGACACGAAGACTTACCAGAATTAAAGAAGGAGCTTCTAGTTTGGTCGGCAAACGGGGCATCGGTTTGTATAGGCATCAAGATTTACTTACCTATACAAATTAATATCATATGTAAATGCTGGTCGAAATGTAGTGTATTATACTTTATAATTATAACTCTAAGGGATGAGATTGTAAAATACATGTACATGTATATATACATGTGTGTAGATGTAAGTTTTGATAAGCAAGATAGACCACTCTCGTGCAAACGAGTTTACTAGGTTACGACGCAAAAGGACTTGATCCAGAGTTTGCTTTGGTGATCGATCTGAACGACGTTAGGGAGGAACTAATATACACCAGGTAATAATATGTTTTAAATATTTAATTTAACTTAAGAATGTACAAAGTTAATAATATGTTTTTAAATACTTTAACTTAAGCAGATCCGGAGGACGTATGTTTCTGTAGAGTACAAGAGCCGGACGCTAGTTGCCGTCGTCAAGGATTGTGTGAGCGCTTCCGAAGAAAACGCGGTTTATGTTGTTCATTTGTACGATGGTTTTTTATATAATACATTTACTTGTACTAATATGAGTTTATTATATCATGTATAAGTGATAATGTTACAGTGGCAACAAATTAGTTACCTTATTGAAAAAACAAAAACACGTCCCCTTGTCAACTCTCAGACTTGTCCTCCTTTGAAGAAGCCGCACTCTTGGCCGCCTTCAACCTCTCCTCAATAACTCCGACCTCCGACTTGAGATCAAACATCCTCTCCAGTGCATGCATATTATCAATAGTCTCATTCACAGTCCGTGCGTCACTGCCGTCGCTCCTCAAGTTCTGCATCGGCCCGTGCAAGAGCTTGTTCACAATCCCCCTGCTGAGATCCTCAACAAGCTTCCTGTTCTTCTTGCTTACGTCCTCTCCCATCTTCCCCAGGCACTTCTCGAGCTCGCTCTGCGTATACGCTCTGCATATGCCCTCAGCTTCTTTATGGTAGGCACAGTCTCCAGAGAGTCCCTCCACGCTTCAAAGCTACGTATCTCCTCCTCGATCACTGCCTGTGCTTCCATAGCCTTCCTCCTCCGCTCCTCTTGATTCGCAGCCACGACTTCCTTGAGGTCATCCACATTGTACAGCTGCTGCTCCTGCGCGAGCTCCCCCACGCACGGGGAGATGTTGCGAGGTACAGAGATGTCTATGAACAGCCTCCTCCCACACGGCGCGTTTGCGAGGCATTCCACGTCTGTCTTGAAGAAGAGGGGATGTTCTGAGGCAGTGCTGGTGAACACCACGTCCGACTCCCCTGCGCACCTCATCAGGCTCTCCAGAGGCTGATACTCAAGCTCGGCCTCTGAAAACTCTGACTGCAGCTCGTTTACTCTTTCTTCGGTTCGGTTTACCACCACCATCCTCCTGAAAACGGAGAAAATTACACACGCACGCACGCATGCACGCGAACACACACCTGCAGCCTTTGGAGAGGAGATGCTTGACAAGCAGCTTAGACATTTTACCAGCACCAACGATGAGAACGGATGCGAAACTTAAGCCGACTTCCTGTGGTAGTTTCATGGCAGCAAGTTCAACGGCTGCTGAGCTCACGGACACCGCACCGGCAGATATACTTGTCTCCGTTCTCACTCTCTTACCGGCGGTAATGGCCTGCTTAAACAAGCCATTAAGGTTCCTCCCAAATCCATTTGCCCCTAAACCAACATATGCAGCAGTTGAGTACATATACAAATGTGTGTGTGTGTGTGTGTCCGTGTTTATATAAAACAAAAATAACAATATAACATACACGCGCATACACTACACATATATAGCTTGGTCTACTCTCTCTCTGTCTCCCTCTCTCACACACACGCGCGCGCACGCACGCAACACACACAGAGTATATATATAAAATATACCTTGGCCAACTTTGAAGACCTGTTTAACTTGTGCAAGTATTTGGCCTTCACCGAGTACCAGAGAGTCCAACCCTGAAGAAACTCTAAATAAGTGTTGTGTAGCATCACGATCCCGTAGAATAAATAAGTGAGATCGAAGCTCCTCCAATGGTACACCACTAGTCTGGAAAAACATAATTAATTAACCAAAAACCATATAACTATACATAACAATTAACTTAAACAATAATATATGTTTGGTCGTATCCCACAACACACACATACACAAACCTTTGACATCCATTCTGTGACCTCTTTAACACCTCTATGCCACGAAAGGGCAACCACGTATATCTCCATACGATTACATGTACTCAAAACTGCGCCTCTTCAATATGGTTATGAGCAACAAGCTCGCTTATTGCCCGGGGCCATTCCGCTTCCGGAACTGCTAATTTTTCACGTAGTTCTACAGATGCAGTGTGTACACTTAGTCCAATCACTAATATGCTGTTCTTTTCACTTGTATATCCTGCAATATATATTAACAATTAATAATGTCTTAACCTTTTGATAATGTCAAATTAATTATGTTTATGCAAGCAACTATGTTGTAAGTAGCATATAATATATATATAAGTAGTGTATATAATATGTAAGGTAGTACATACAAATCTATTCCTACATTCCCATTAAGAAAACGCAGTCAACCATTATATCATGCCGACATAAAGTCTAACTTAACCAACGCAATACACACACACACATAAATTACACATTATATATATATATATATATATATATATATATATATATAGAATTAGTCCTTGTGATACCAAGAGAGACCTAAGAATGTAAATATCTACATATGTATGTCTCTATGCACATATTTGGTAAATGTATACAATATATACTTACTGTCAAATGCAATATTAGTTTTGAAGAACTACAAGCGTACCAACCATACACATACACAATGTGTGTGTATATACTTGTATGTGTACTTACTGTCTGTACTCGCGTTCCTCAGTTGTTCAAGTGCAGCTAAACTGGCAGCTTTCGCTCTATGGCTGGCAGGAAGCTGTTGCCGACCATTCTCAGTGGAAGAACAGGCTCTTATACGGACCCTCTTACAGAACCCATCAATCTGCTGACGAGATATCTTCGTATGCTCACCAAAGAATGGTGAATTCGATCTCAATCTTGCATCTAGAGATCGAATTGAGGACAGATTGAATGAAGCCATGGATTTAATTACCCAAACTGGCCGAATTTATGTGGTTGAAGATAGATCTACCATCGATCGAGAGGAAAAACAAAAGGAATTAAAATGAAGAAATTCATGAGATTATCTCTCCCATTTGTTCTTCATTTGGGTCAACCGATGGCGCGTGTGGGGAACACGCATACGAAGATAATTCAATACTAGTGTGCTTTACTGAGGGAGTGGCCACGTAGGCGGTAATATGCGGATTAGCAAAGCCGTGACGTGGCAAATTTTTATTGGTTTGGTTATCTAACACCCTATCTACTTCTCTTTGATATCTTATAGAGCGTATCTTTCGAATATCTATTTTGAGAATATCTGTATTAAATATGAAAAATTTAAATTAATAATTATTATTATCGATATTTATTTATATAGACATATTATAAATATAGATTCTGTGGATCCTGGTATATTCTTTCCGGCAGAGTATATTCTGGCAAGTATTAGGGTTCTTGGAATGGCGATGGCGAGCGTGTGGGATCCGGCGTACGTGTGGGCAGTGTGGTAAGCTCTTCAGGCACCCCGATTCATCTCAGGTACAAGTAGCTACACGGAATTAAGAGAGGAATTCCTCACGTATCCGGCAGGTACACGTCCAGGAAGCAGTAGTAACGCAGGATGTGCAAGCGCTGGGTCGTCTCTGAGCTCCAGGGATCTTATGCTCATCTCGGGGCGGCGGCAGTCGGAGGAGCCCTGGTTGTGGCTGCAGTGTATGCGACTCCGATCATTGTACAGAAATGCGCGCTGCAATGCCCTGTTTGTGGATGCCAGTGTTGCATGCTACGTCTCTCGTCAACATCCCGTTGAGCTCGTCAAGAAACTGCTCAAGGGAATTGCATCTTCTCTGGTACGCTTCATATAGTATATGCTTCATATGGGCATAAGTACACATGTATACATCAATCAATACACATATCGTTCATACACACCAGTGGTCAATAAACTGTATTATACGTTATAAAGTCGTGCTCGTACATACAAACTACAGTACGTTTCTGTTCGCGCTAATTTTCAGGGAAACACAAACCGAAGCGTGTGCACGTGCGCGCGGGTACATATCATGCACGAATAATTTAATAATTCTCAAACTTAAATATAAATAGAATTTGTACGTGTTTGTTTGTGTTATCTTCTATTTAAATTTATATAGAGCATTTTTTTTTAGGGAAATGTGCTGCATATACGAATAGATTTATATACACAATCGTAGTATAACTACAGAATAAACATGCATTTTATATATATATTGACATGTCAAACTCGCTATATACATTATTAGGCATACATTTGTGTGTCTGTGTTTATATATTTTGTGTTAACTCTTTTCCTATTGACTAGGATGCGTCCCGAGAGAGAATTCAGAAGGCAGTGGGAAGGCCATCAAAACTCGAAGAACAGAAGACCCGACAAAATGGCAGCTGGACTTGCATTCAGGTGTCTCGCGACAGTGAGACGTCTACAACCTCTGTTGACATCGAGCAGGTATAAGAAAAACAATATGCATTATACACATATACATACACGCATGGTATGTGTGTCAATTGCTTGGACTATGACTTAGCAGTGTGTGTGTGTGTGTGAGTGAGTGAGAGAGAGAGAGAAGAGAGAGAGAGAGAGAGAGAGAGTTAGTTTTATGTTTCAACGCTACATAATGTGAGGTAACAAATTGGACATGCAGGCTACTGATGAAGGGGCTAGTTTTGCATCACAACACGAAGGCAAAGTCGAGTTGCCAGATCCATATTCTCCTGCAAAGCGTAAAGGGTGAGGTTTCTGTTAGTGCGTGCCGTATGTGTGCTATTTAGCAATATAGATATATGCGTGAAGCATGGCTAGCCTACAGTTTTGTTGCCACGCGCGCGCGGGCATGCACGCGCACAATGTTCTTTCCAACATTGTAACACAGTCCCAAAAGACATTCTTTTTTCTGTTAGATTCCCCTTAAATTCTCCTCAAAATTAAGGGAAGCTGGGGGGGGGCACTGTAGGTGTCCCGTGTGGCGTATATAGGTGCGTGTGCGTGTGCGTGCATTTGTGTAATATGATTTACGTATTATACAGGTATCTCTCATGGGATGATTATTTCATGTCTATCGCTTTTCTTTCTGCTCAGCGGTCTAAAGATCCCGTTCGCCAGGTGGGAGCTTGCCTCGTTAGCCAAGACTACGTCATCCTCGGTATGGTGAACTCATACACACACACACACACCTAAATATCACTGTTATACAATATACATTTGTGTTCTTTACCATATACTCTTTATATATGTTAAGTTTCACCTTATGTTTTCTGTATAAATATTAATATATATTGTAACGAAGATGACTTTAATCTGCAGGCATTGGTTACAATGGTTTTCCACGAGGTTGTCCGGATGATAAGCTTCCTTGGGCAAAGGTTAGAATATTTGATTCAATTATATGAAGGATATCATCTATTTACATTAGATAACTGCGTGTGTGTCTGTGTGTGTCTAACAGTGACTGACTTATGCAGAAAGCAAAAGACGGTGATATGCTCAAGACCAAGTATCCGTAAGTATCAGGATATTAGTATTTAGCATTATGGGTTATACTCGTAATATGTATTATATATGATATATTTTGTATCATATATATAATGACACCTTATATATACTCACCTTGTACCATACAGATACGTGTGCCATGCAGAGGTGAATGCCATTCTGAACAAGAATCACGCATCGGCAGCTGGGCAGGTTCGTGTCTGTGTGTGTGTGTGTGCGCGCGCGCGCGCGTGCGTGTGTGTGGATGCTAATGCGCTTTATCTTGTAGAGGCTGTATAGTACACTGTTCCCGTGCAACGAGTGTGCTAAAGTCATTATTCAGGTTTGAAGATTTTTTATTTCTTTTTTGTTTTCCAACATAATAAACATTGTGTTCCTTATGTATCTCAGGCAGGTATAGCGGAGGTTATATTTTACACAGACAAGCAAACGCATCCAGACTTTCAGTTTGCTGCATCTCGGAAGCTGTTATCAATGGCTAATGTTAAGGTATTCTAAATTATTATTTATTTAATGATTTAATTGATGTTTTTGTTTTTTCTTTAATTTATTTCTATATAGATGCGCCAACATCAACCAAGTCGATTATCCTGGAGTTTTAAAGCTTAAATTTAATTTTTTCAAGCATATATATACACACGAATTAAGTATATAGCGTTAAATTTTTTGTTTTTTTCTGTTTTACAATATAGCACTTACAATTTGAAGTTTCACCGTGTTTTTTTAAGGAGGAAAAACGTGACTTGGTAAATTATTCATTTTTACAATTAATTTTTATAACTTTATAAATTAATAAATAGTTTTATAATTAATTCTTCTTTTATATTGATTCGATGCGATATGGTTATAAAAAATTGAAATGGATGGATAAAATCTTAAACGGAGCTTGAGATATGTATATTTCACATATTTCAAAAATATTTTTAAGTAAGCAACAAATTTTATATACATATATATAATATAACTTTAAATTTAGAATCCTGAATTTGAAGGCGGAGACTACTAAGAAAACATAATTCACAACATATATACATATATAACATACATATACACAATGCATACGTACACGTGCGTAAACTGCTGAAAAATAATCATAAAAATTATTATTCATTTTATATGTGTATATTTAACTTGGTTATTTCTCTTCAGTATTCTTGCTTTTAATATATGTGATAATAATTTATTGGTACGAAAATTACAGTTATATGATGTATACGTGATATTCAGTATATACATTCGTTCAGATTAGTAATTTAAAGTAATCATGTAATGTTAAATAATTAAAACGATTATAGATCGTTCAAAACGTTTATAATAAGTAGATGAGTCACCTGCATAATACTGCCCCTTTAATTAGTCACTAATTTGGGGGCGCTGCCCAAATATGGCGGTGCCCTAAGATGAAATATTGCATAATATACACGTGGGCAGGACAATATATGTACATGTGATATTACACACACAACGCAATAAACGTGGGCAGGACAATATATGTGCATATGATATATACACACACACGCAATAAACGTGGGCAGGGACAATATATGTGCATATGATGATATACACACAACACACGCAATAAACGTGGGCAGGACAATATGTGGCATGTGATACACACACATTAAAGATTAATTATGAAATTTTAATTTAAAAAACACTGATTATACACACATACACATTTGGCTACATTGGGTGAAATTAGATAATCGTTATATTTAGGCGGCGCCACCAAATTAGCAAATAATTAGGAAGGACGGGCGGTATTAATAAAGAATATAAAATTTAGGAAATTTCATATATATACCTTTAATTTATCATATTTACATATATATCCTTATTTTTGAAACTCAGGTTCAAAATTTTTGCATTTCAAAATTAGAACTTAAATATTTTAAGGAAAAAAAAACAATAAAAATTTATAATGAATTTGTGTTTTATTATATTTACTCCAAAATGTAAATTTATATTTTTAATTAAATAGTATTATTTTAACAGTCAAAATAAACGATTAAAGCTTTACAAGGTAAATAAATTCAAGTGGTATATAGTTTTCTAGGGTCATATGCGTAAATATGATAAATTTCAAAATTTTCCCTAAAACTTATACCGCACACGCACGCCTGTTAATGTACGCATGTACATGTCGATATATCTATAATAGCCTCTGTGCATAAACACAACGGGAAGAGAGAGAAAGAGAGAGTAAGAGAACAAAATGATTAGTTAAATGCAGTCTATCAAAACTTGCAATAAGTCATTGCTATTATGTACATTACTGTACATGATAATATAACAGACTTAAATATACCATAAGATTCCTAGAATCATCCTATGTATGTTATAAGAATATAACCTGTTTTTTAGCGCACATACATGTGAGAAGAGCCACGGGAAAGCAGCACAAACTCACTAACTACAACAGAGGGCGAGCTAATTCCAATCACAGGAACTATATCCACGCGTAACCATGACTCCACCACGTTCCCCACAACCGCACCTGCCACTATATCCCGCTGTTGTTATGGCAGCAGCCTTACCTGTACATTAAATTTAACCTCTATGAATTGTTACATATTACTCTAAACCCATAATTCTGCAAATGTGTGTAATTATCTAAATACATAAATTATAACATTTATAGAAGTCCTATGCACGTACATAAACACATACGAACACTGACCTAGCTTCAGGTTTGCTGGCGAAGAAAATAAAGAGACGCACCAAACCCAATGGCGAGTGAAACACCCGTAGTATCCGCTCCTCCAAGAGAGGAATCACCACAAGAGCGTTTAAACCACTCGCATAAGTCAACGCTATTAAGCCTCCGTAAACAGCAGCTTCTGTAGCAACTAAGGAACTCGGAGGAGCCTCCACAGTTAAAGGGATGTTCTTAAGTGCCCCCTTTAAAAAGTTAAGTCCCCGGCACCCGCACCCTTAAGTAATGAAGAAGATGAGCGAACGTCGGCGTTATAGAACTGAACTGTCTGCTACTTCACCTGCTCTTCTTTTCATTAGTCTCCGCATTAGAAGTGCATCATAGGCCGCTTCTACCTGTATACATGGTCTAATGAAGAATTAGTGGAATTTAATTAGAAGTTAACTGCATAAAACATATGAGAGGATATATAAAGATATCCTTTATATATTGACTATCAGTTGTGTAGCACTATGTGTCTAATAATAAAAGCAATAAATTGAATAGTCTGAACAACGTGGGAAGAGAGACATATATATACACATGTTTAGGTATAAAGAAAACCGTTATGAAACAGAAAGCTACACCATGTAGAAGAAAATTGTATGTCTCCACACACACACAGAAGTACGTGAAAGTATCTAGAAATTATTCCAGATTACAAAAATTCAAGCGTATAGAGCAACCGAATGCGGAACATACTTATATCTACATGTATGTATGTGTATGTTCTTGTGCAAAGTATTGACTACAGAAGACATTAACCATGATAAATAAGATGAGCGTTCTATACATGATATATATATAGATACATATAATCCTGATGATTCACTGAGCATGCATATATCATTATGATTGTTATATATTCTTTTATCACTCTACACTGACAATGTAAAATCCTACACTAGCTCGTGTTAAACACACATTTTGATTACTTAGTATCAATAAACATATATATATAACTAGCTATTATACAAAAATGTATATTGCTTCACGACCATTACAAAAGCGTTACAAATTAGAACGTTACATCATGTATGAATATGAATATGTGAGCACACACATACACATTCAGAAACCATTATTTATAACCAAATAAGATGACTATACATAATACATAAACACTTCCTATTATAATTAGAGTGATTAATAATGTATAACCAACCTGAAGGATTTGCTCCTTATTTCCATCGCTCTTCTCCACGAGGCTGTTCTTAGCCTTGAGGATTTCATCAAAGGAAGCACCTTCAGGCACACGAGCAACTTGAGTGCACTCTCAAACGACATCTCCGACGGAGCAGGCTCATCGGACATGGAAAACACCTCAGTCGCCTGCATTTCCTTCTGTACTGCACGAATTTGGAGTGCATTACGCCCCCTCTGTTTGATCAATCTGCTCATACCTGTTGAATTGATTCGCCAGTTGCCTGCAATTGAGCTGTGCACAATTCTAGAGTGAATTCTTGCATTTCTGATTGATCTAGTTGAATTCACGACTGTAGTCATTGAATTCGTCCGCCAATTGCTTGCAAAGAAATGGAGCTGTATGGAATCCGCAAGAACACCATGCCGCGGACGCCATGGAAAAGCCCTAAATAATTGCCCTAACTATAATTTTGAATAATAATCATTTTGATAATTTCATTGCACCAAAACAGTGTGATGTGATTTTCAAAAAATATTTGAAATTTAAAATTACTCTCCAAAATTCAAAAATCTGAATCTCGACATCTCTTGAGTTTAAACCCACCAAAACAGCGTGATGTGATTTTTCAAAAAATATTTGAAATTTGAAATTACTCTCCAAAATTCAAAAATATGCGTTTCGACATCTTGAGTTTTAAACCCTTGTTAAATATATATATATTTAACAAAGGCTGGCTTGTATTTAAATAGCCATGGCATAAGCTGTGGCAATTGCATACATGCTCTTGTTCTCCCAACGCATTGTCCGGCTTCCTAAACAAAAACACCAAATAATAAATAAATAAATGGTAAAAATATAATTAATAAATTAGTTGATAAAAATAAACTGGTTAAATTCATTAAATTATATTAACTACCATCTGCAATTGTGTCCCAGAAACAAGAGCTTGCCGTCACCAGTCCAGCACCATTCTTTTGCATAATTATGCAGGTAACTATTCAATCAATTATATAGATGAGTTTCATAATTGTAAATAAAACATATACTAATTACTATATGTATACAAACTTTAAACCTTACCAATATATTTAAATGGCTTATTCAGAGCAATAAGCCTGGCCATACATATCTCGCATACATTCGATGTCCACTGCCCAATCTGCATGTATACGTCATGTTATGTGTGTGTGCGTGCGTGCGTGCGTGCGTGTGTGTATTATTAAACGGAATGCTCACTTGCCCTGTGATGGACGAACTGGGATTGTGAACTTGCCAAAGCTTCATCAAGACATTCCTTGAGTATATTATTTACATCATCTCCATTAAACTTTGGCTGCATTAAAAAAAAATATTAATGTTAGACTATGATATTATAACTATATTATTTACATCATCTCCATTAAACTTTGGCTGCATTAAAAAATTTATTAATATAATTAAATAATTCATTAAGTTTAATGACTCACATCAATTTGAGGTTCACCACCTTCGTTCGCTGCCATGAGATCCACTCGGGGTTTAGGGTACTCTTTATGCCACCTGGCAAACTACCTTTTCTGACGTGGAAGACAAGAATATGCTTTCTATTAATAAATTTTAGGTACTCTGTTTTTTAAGGCTAGGGCAAATGGACGCTAGGCGCCATGTCTGGGAAGGCGCCATTCCGATTACAATTCAGCTGGATCCACTGGAGGTCACTACAATGCCTGCTCCTCCTCCGTTTCTGGTAAATTAGATTAATTTCTGCATAATCTTTACTAATCTACGTATAATCCATGTATATATAACATATTCATACACACACACACACATATACATACATACATACATACACACACACAGACACAGTGTATGTGTGTGTGTTATGATCAAACTTCTTGCAGTTGATGGTTGCAAGGAAAAGCTATCTACCACTGTTAGCAAATCAGATTCGACCACATTTCCAAAGTGCTTTACCTCCTGGTGAAGAGGAAGCTTTATGGTTTGACTTTAAAAGGTTTGC
Source organism: Selaginella tamariscina (assembly GCA_003024785.1). Classification (NCBI taxonomy): domain Eukaryota; kingdom Viridiplantae; phylum Streptophyta; class Lycopodiopsida; order Selaginellales; family Selaginellaceae; genus Selaginella; species Selaginella tamariscina. The sequence goes on along the minus strand of PUQB01000638.1, from coordinate 8,685 downwards.
CTCTAAAATGGTATACGTTTTTTTACCCGCTGTTTATGTACTTATTCTCGATTTCGCAGGCATATTCCAACCGGGGTGCTGTTCGACTTACTTTGTCTCGAGCCAGAGAGGCCTTGGGAACTCACGGTATTTAACAGATGTGCGTGCGTGCGTGTCTTTATATGGGTTTTACAGGTTCATTTTCGCGCATACCCATCAGACACAGTCAGTCTTTACGAGGGGAATGAAGGGATAAAATGGAGTTTCATGAATACTTTGAAGGAGGTGAGTCCATATACTTTGTCCAGATAGTAACGTAAATTGATTACACACACACGTAAAGTATCATATATACGTTATGTGTATGCATATACAACTAATATGAACAGGCATCCTATATCATCCGGGGAACACGAAAAATGTGATGGATTTAACACAAACTGATCAAAACCAACTATGGAACAGCCTTGTCAAAGGTAATGTCATTGTTGTACTGTATATCCTTGTATGACATCGCTGCTTTAGGCGATATGGAGGAGCATGACCGTATTGCAGCACAGTTTGTTGGTCCTGGGAAGTCAGGTATGTCATGATGATATATACATACATACAGATATGTAACATAAGCACGCACACACACACACACATGTATGCATAACATTAAGTTTCAGGTAAAGTGCCTGTGCGGATCTACCTACGTATGGTGAGAGGAAATCCAGACGATACATTCTCTGTACCGCCCGTGAAGAGCTGGAACGATGTGATGATCTTAACAAGACCGATTGAAATCCTTAAACCAGAAGGTAATTAGTATTTCATATACGTATGTGTGTATATATATAGCGGTACGTGTTTTAACAGGTCAAGTTTTTACTTTGGGAGATGCACTGGTGAAGGTAGTACCACAGTTTTTCACTAATCACGATACTAATGAAGGGAGTGGTACGAACAAACTTTGGAGTACGGACCTGGTGTACAGTTTAGCGGCATTGTTCGAATCCAAGGGATTGAGCCGAGTTTGGATTTGCCCTTTGAGTGGGTTGCTGGAAACCTGGCTGGCCAAGAACACTTTACCCATGTATGCTTATGGGTATTCAAGGAATAAACACATTCTTTCACTGACGTGTGTGTGTGAATGTGTGAACCAATTTATTTATTGTGTCTTTTACAGTTGATTATAATAGTTAAGCCATTTATATTATATAATAAAATAGTTTACAATTATTTTATTAATACTGATTGTAAACTGGTTTTTTTTTATTAGATATTTTGTTATTATTTTTATTAAATAATAGATTTCCAGTAGGGTAATGTAACATTACACATTAATATTACATTACATTGCACACTACATATAAATACCATATACTCTCTGATCTTATAAGCAATATTTCTTTATATTTACAAACAGTTTTACAGTACAACCATATATGTTTTATATGTTATAAATGTTATAAATATAAAATAAAAAATAAACTTGAGAGTCTTAATTAATTTAGGTAGATTATTATGTTATTTACATATATATTATATACATTTAGAACCAGAGTTTTATATTAATTGATAGAGAATATTAAGCAATATAGTATTAACTTAAATAAGTTCCACTGTACATTAGATAATAGATATATGTACATACTTTAAGTATGGAACAATTACGTGTTGTGTGTGCACATAGTCGATTAACATGAACATCTCAACAAACATACCTCATTTTTATGGGGTTATCCTCCAAGTTAGGAGAGGCTTAATAAAAGCATAATCTATATTATTAAAAAAAATATATTTAATTTACTTTAATAAAAGTGATCGTAAACTATTCTAAATGATAATTTTTAAAAGCATTTCTTTAATTTTTTATTATATATCTGTGTGTGTGTGTGTGTAAATATAAACGCAATTAAATAATATGCATATTAAACAAAGAATCTAATATAATTTAAACTATCTGTACATATGTATGTTGAATACTGTGGCGCGTATGTATTTATGTTGTATCTGATGCTGTATACGTACATTATATTCAAATATAGATTGTAGATTAACTCTGTCCACACACACACACATTAGCCTCAACGTTGAAACATGTATAAAAACTGTAATGTGTGTGTTGTGTGTGCATTATTTCTATACATATATATAATACACACGCATAGACATGTGTCCTCACAGCATGTAACATCTATAACACAAAGAGTAGTACATATATGTATTTCTCGGCTGTAACTCACCGTCTTTCAGCGGAGCCTGATATGTTTATTGATTTTCATAATGAGGTTTTCTTTGCCAAGAAATTAGATGTATAAATCTTTGAGCACTAGTAGTAAAATACTTTTAGTAGGATTAAATTTAAAATAATTAAATAAACATCCATAAATTTTTAACAGTAATTTTTTTAATCTTCTGATAGGCCTGAATTTAAATATTTACATAAACATCCATAAAAAAAAAAATTCAATTAGTTTTTTTTTGCAGAAAGTAAAATCCGACCCGTTGCTCCTCATAGGAATGATATCCAATTTGTTTAAAATAATGTTTTACTAAATTCTTGGTTGACATCAGTTTTATAATATAAGAATCATTAAATATATATTTGAATATAATTACTTAATAAACTTAATTTTTAAAGTTGTTAAACTTTAAATTTGACTGTAAATCATTAAGAATATTGTTGTTATGCATAGGTAAACAGATAAAGAATATAAGAAGTACATTTTATATTTAATTAAATAAAAAATAATTTAATTTCATATTTTAGGAATATTCACAAAAATATTTAAAAAATAAACACTGTTATAAATCACATTTTCTAAGTATGATTTCACTTTAAAGGTTTGCCTATAAATGGTATAGGTTTTTTACCCGTTGTTTTATATATGTACAACTTATTCTCGATTTAGCAGGCATATTCCAACCGGTTGTTGTTCGACTTACTTTGTGTTGAGCCAGAGAGGGGGGACTCACGGTATTTAACATATGTGCATGCGTGCGTGTGTATGTGTGCGTGTTTATATGGGTTTTACAGGTTCATTTTCGCGCATACCCATCAGACACAGTCAGTCTTTACGAGGGGAATGAAGGGATAAAATGGAGTTTCATGAATACTTTGAAGGAGAATAAGATACTTTGTCCAGATAAACGTAAATTGATTACACACACACGTTAAGATCATATATATATATATGTGTGCATACGTAGATGTATATACAACTAATATGTAACAGGCATCCTATATCATCCGGGGGAACACGAAAAATGTGATGGATTTAACACAAACTGATCAAAACCAACTATGGAACAGCCTTGTCAAAGGTAATGTCATTGTTTATACTGTATATCCTTGTCTTTAGGGTATTGCAGCACAGTTTATGTCACGATGTTCTATACATACATATAGATATGTAACATAAACACACACACACAGATATGTATATATAACTTGAAGTTTCAGGTACAGTGCCTGTGCGAATCTAACTAAGTCGTACCGCCCGTGAAGAGCTGGAACGATGTGATGATCTTAACAAGACCGATTGAAATCCTTAAACCAGAAGATATAATTAGCATTTCATATACGTATGTGTGTGTGTCTATATATATATAGCGGTACGTGTTTTTAATAGGTCAAGTGTTTTGGGAGGTAGTACTGCAGATTTTTACTAATCACGATACTAATGAAGGAAGTAGTACGGACAAAGTTTTAGAGTACGGAGCTAGTGCAGAGTTTAGCAGCATTATTCGAATCCAATGGATTGGATTTATATAATAAAGAATATTCTCTATTTTTTTTTAATATTCGTTAAAATATGAATTATTTACCTTTTTTATTTAAGTAAATACATGCTACTTATTTTTGTGATGATTTCTGAGGCATTTAAGACTAACTTTTTTTAGAATCAGACTTATAAGGAATTATTTAATTCTTTTGCTGAGCGACTTGAAGTACATAGCTTTTTTGTTTTTGAATTAATTTTTAATTTATAAAACTTTATTGCTGTTTTCCATTCCAAACAAATAGTAATAATGTATGTTAATATTATTCTTCTTGCTATTCCTATTGTTATTACCATTATTGTAATGTACGTGTCTAACACTAGTATTAACTAAAACAATCAATTCAAATCTTGCTTAAACTTTGGTTGGCAATAATATAAGAATCACTAAATAATATTTGAATAGTTAACATATATAGAAATTATAATCACTTACTAAATTTAATTTTTAAGTTGTTAGACTTTGAATTTGACACTATAAATAATTAAGAATCTTGTTATGCATAGTTAAACAAATAAGAATATGAGAAACTCAAAAAAAAAAAAAAAGAAAATTATGTATAAAATGTTGTGGGGAGGAAGCTCTCTCTCAAGTGTATGTATGCTATGCGTGCATGTTTTGTTTTCCATGATATAATATTTCAGCTGACCGCTACAGGTAAATGTTTTACATTGTGTGTGAGTGTGTGTGTGTGTGTGTGTGTGTGTGAGAGAGAGAGAGAGAGAGAGAGAGAGCACTCGTCTCACAAAAGGATGGTAATGCATATGTAAAAATGATATATGTAAATGTTGCGTATATATGCATATATGTATGTAATATCGTTTCTGTGTACAGTGAATTTGACTCTATATGTGATAATCGTTAAGAATCTTGTCATGAGAGCAAACATATTATTATTATATTTTGATAAAGAATATTCTTAAATACAATTAACCTAAACCCTAAACCCTAAACCCTAAACCTTAAATACTAGAGTAACCGTGAGATACTAACCTTCAATTTTTGTACATATTTTAATTTAAAATGCTATACCTCGTCATTGAAATATTTTGATTATATAAGTCTTTTATTAGTGGCTTTTGTGCATGTAAGGTTTATATATTGTTATTATGTATCAACTGAACAATTTTTTAATACAACACATACTACATATAAGTATGTATATATATATGGATATATACACACACATAATCATGAATTTTTCTTTAAAATTTAGTAAATCGTTATTTTACAAAGTTAAACAGATAAAGAAAATAAATGTCATTCTCTTTTAATGTGTACAAGTTAAGACGAGGAAGGTAACGGGTTTTGCTTTCTGGATTAAAAAAACTAATTTTAAAATTTTATGGATGTTAATTTAAATATTTTTTAATTATATAATAAAATTAAGTTTAAAATTTTATGGATGTTTATTTAATTATTTTAAATTTTAACCGCTACGATATACCACCGGGAAATATGTATATGTACTACTGTGTGTTGTAGATGTTACATGCTGACACATGTCTTATGTGTGTATTATATATATGCTTCCATAATAATGCACACACGCACACACATTACAGTTTTTATACATGTTTCAACGTTGAGATTAAGTGCTGAACATTACAGTTTTACACGCATACGTACGTTTTCGCTGGCCACATCACACATAAAGACGTAGTATTGTGTGTGTGTATGTATGTGTGGACAGAGTTAATCTATACGTATACACTCATCAGACGTGGATAAGAGTTTCAAAAATAAAATACAAAAAATATTTAAATATATCTATATAAATTTTAATATACAGTAGAACATAACCTACCTAAATTAATTAAGACTCCGAGGTTCATTCTTTATATTATAACATACATAACATATATGGTTGTACAATCTATTATATGTGCAATTGTTTATAAATATAAAGAAAACATTGATTACAAGATCAAGAGAGTATATGGTTATATATAGCGTGTAATGTGTCATATTTTCCATATTGAAAATCAATTATTTTATATTTTATGATATATTCTAATAACAAAACTAACGAAAATGATAATTCAAAATAGTTTACAATCAATATTAATAAAATAATTTAATACAAATACATAAATGCAAATATGACAGAACCATCTACATTTATCCTTCATTATTATTATATAATAATAAAAAATAAATAGCTTAACTTTTATAATCAACTGCGAAAAAAATGCACGATGAATTGGTTCACACACACGTCAGTGAAAAAATATGTTTATTCCTTGAATACCATAAGCATACATGGTGAAGTGTTCTTGGCCAGCCACGTTTCCAGCTATATACATACAGACATACGTATACACACCATGTATATATAACATGACGTTTCAGGTAAAGTGCCTATGCATATAAAGGTTAGGCTATTTATTATTAATAATAATAATAATAATAATGATAATAAAGGTTAAAATGGCAGTTATATATTTGTATTAAATTATTTATTAATACTGAGTGTAAACTATAATTTTCATTAATCTTGTTATTACATAAAATATAAAATAATCGATTTTCAAAAGGCTAAATTTGTAAAGTTTTAGGTATGAATAAGGGAGATTAATGACAGTGAGACTTCCTTGTGTTTAAAAAATATATTGGAAACCAGTTAATGGAAAATATGACACATTACACACTATATATAAACTTTCATATACTCTCTTGATCTTTAATCATTGTACACCATATATGTTTTATATGTTATAAATATAAAAAATGAACCTGGGAGTCTTAATTAATTTATATATATTATACATTTAGAATCAGATTTTATATTAAATTGATAGACAATATTGATTAATATAGTATTAAATAGGTTCTACTGTATATTAAATGATATATATAATATATATATATATATATATATATATATATATATATATATATATATATATATATATATATATATCTTTCAAGTACTCTTATCCACGTCTCTCTACTAGCAGGTGGCGTGTGGGTGGAGTGTCCGATGCTGCATACGCACGCAGACACACAACACACACACACACACACACACACAATACTACGTCTTTATGTCTGATAGATGTGACGTGGGGTATTTTTTGTAGCTGTGGAGTGGCCAGAGAAACGTATGCTTGTAAAGAAAAATCCTTCAGCACTTAGTCTCAACGTTGAAGCATCTATAAAAACTGTAATGTGTGTGCGTGTGCGTGCATTAAATTTAATATATGTACATGGATGCATATAGACATGTGTCTTCACAGCGTGTAACATCTATAACACAAAGAGTAGTACATATACTGGTATATCGTAGCTGTAACAGACCACAAACATATGTTTGTTCATGCATGTATACATCTAGACATTGGTCCATTTCCTGATATTTCTTTTATTGATCTTTCATATTATTGAGGTTTTCTTTGCCAAGAAATTGGATGTATAAATTTTTGAGCACTAGAAGTAAAATACTTCTGGTAGGCTTAAATTTAAAATAATTAAATAAACATCCATAAAAATTTAAAATTAATCTTTTTTAATCTTCTAGTATGCTTAAATATTAATATTTAAATAAACATCCATAAATTTAAATTAGTTATTTTTCCAGAAAGTAAAATCCGGCCTATTACTTCTCCCAGAATGTAGCCATTAAAATGATATTCAGTTTCTTTATATCTGTTTAACTTTGTAAAATAGTAAAACTTATCGTATGCCAAGAATAAATATTCATAAAATATATGAATAAACTTTCATAATCCTCGTATGAAACTCCACTTATATATGTATGTATGTAGTATAACACAAGCCGTAATATATATATATATCACCTTAGGCAGTGTGTGTATATATATATCATACACACACACACACACACACACACACACACACACACACACATGTGTGTGTGTGTGTGTTGTGTGTTAAAAAACTGTTCAGTTGATACGATAACAATAACAATAAATAAAGCTTACACGCACACTTAGCTCAAAGCCCACTAATAAAGACTTATATAATAGGTAAGTTCAAGATGTTTAAATGACGAGGTACAGCATTTTAAAATTAAAATATTTCTAGAAATTCAAGGTTCGTATCTCATGATTACTCTAATATTTAATTGTATTAAGAAGATTCTTATTCATGCATGTATACATCTAGACATTTCTCTCTCAAGAAATTAGATGTATAAATCTTTTGAGCACTAAGTAGGCTTAAAATAATTAAATAAACATCCATAAAAAATTTAAAATTATTTTTTTTAATCTTCTAGTAGGCTTAAAATTAAATATTTAAATAAACATCCATAAAAAAATTTAAATAGTTTTTTTTTAAGTAAAGCAGGGCCCCGTCTCGTCCTAGCCTGTAGACACTAAGAGAGAATAATATTTATTTATTTTACATATGTTTAACTTTGTAAAATAATGATTTCCTAAATTCTATAGTAAAACTTATCGTACGCCGAGAATAAATATTCAACTTATATATGTATATACAAGCCGTAATATTATATATATATATATATCGCCTTAGGCAGTGTGTGTATATATATCCATCCATACATACATACATACATAACAGGCTAAACAAATAATATATTCATAATGGACATGTGTATACCATGAGAGAGAGAGCTTTCCTGCCCACAACATTAATATGGGAACTAAGCTCGTTCAAAAGAATTATATAATAGGCTTAAATTCAAGATATTTAAATGACAAGGTACAACATTTTATATTGATATTTCTTGTCATATTCTTATTTGTTAATTTATAGTGTCAAATTCAAAGTCTAACAACTTAAAAAGTAAGTGATTATAATTTCTATATATGTTAGCTGTTTAAATATATATTTAATGATTCTTCAACCAATGTTCAAGCAAGATTCGAATTGAGTTTTAAGTTAATACTAGGTGTTAAACACGTATATACCAAAAATGATAATAACAATAATAGCAATAGCATTGTA
>PUQB01000637.1:108951-140577 GCA_003024785.1 Selaginella tamariscina | reverse complement strand
AACAATCTCCGAGTTCTGGCTAGATGGGGCAAAGGAAGTAACGTAAGCATGGAGTAAAACAAGTTTGATGCTTGGTTCCAAACTATTTCACAGCTCCAACCTGGCACTGTTATATTTTCAGACGCTGGACCCGGTACAAGGTGGGTAGGAGACGAGCAAGGCCAAGCCGGAACAACCTGTTGGTCCATGGTCCAGCGCAACAACATTGACATTGGCAATTCCGGTCCCATTTTGCAGTAAGTCGGTATGCTATATACTATGTAAGCCTGAGAAAACCATCCAGGTACCTTAACCAAGGCGACGAATATGGCCCAGACTGGGTACCACCTGAATGCGACGTATCCATAAGGACAGGCTGGTTTTGGCACAAGAACGAGCGTCCAAAACACCTCTGGACTTTACTTGATCTGTATTTCCAGTCAGTTGGTCGGAACTGTGTTTTGCTCCTCAATGTACCACCAAACTCTACAGGTGAGAGTGTATCGTTTTGTTAAAGAGAAACTAAAAATTACGTATCTACAGGTCTCATCTCCGACGAGGACTCTGCGGCATTACTTGCATTTAATAATGCTCTCAGCTCCATATTCTCTACGAATCTAGCTTCCCCCTCCGCAGTCGTGACGGCCAGCAGCGTGTTTGGCAGCAATTACACTCCGGAGCAGGTGCTCTCTGGAGATATTTTTTCATTTTGGGGAGCACAGGAAGGCCAGTCAACTGGATGGTTGACCTTGGACTTGGGAAAGCCGACTGTATTCAACGTGGTGCAAATACAGGAGCCCATTGCATTTGGTCAGAGGGTGAGCTCGCACAAGATAGAAGCTTATAGTCGGAGTAGAGGCTGGTTCACCCTTGTTGAGGGGACCACTATTGGCTACAAGAAGTTGCACAGGATTCCAATGCTTAGCAGAGCGCAGGTGGTAAGATTAGTGATTCTTGAGTCACGAGCTGCTCCCGTATTGATTGCTTCCTTCGGCCTATACCTGGACCCTACCCACGCCCTCACAACACTTCTATACCTTAGGCACGAGGCCAAGGCCAAATGTTAGTGCATCTGTTCGAAATTTGTAACCTCAAGTGCTTACAATACGTAACAGAATTGAGTAAACCCACGTGAAGAATCACATAGTCAATGTCTGAGTGCGTATGTTTATTGATATATTTCCAAAGTCCCACACACTTATTCACACCGTAGCGAGCGTTTCTACGTCGAGAGAAGTTCCCGTAGATCGTAACCTCCCAGCTGTAAAGTGCCCGAACTCATCTAATACAAATAGGAAAGAAAAAGAAAGACTCACACTGAGTGCCGTGAGAACCACCACGACTCCAGAATTCCATACAGAGTGAATCACGATGGGTGTTAACATATTATGCGTTTTGGAGTAGGCGAATCCAATCACAATACCTGTTATTTTATATATTTTACTGCTCATGGAAATCAATGTATACTAGTCTCACCTAAAGCGAACAGCTGAGGGAACTCTGCCGGAGTTAGATGTGCCAAAGCAAAAGCAGCTGCACTTAGAACCACTGCTACTGGCACAGGTAGCCTGTAAAAACACAATGCCCGCTATAAGAATGTTCCACCACATTAAAACCAACCACCTTTTGGTCAGAGATGCAAGAAGAAACCCTCTGAACACAGTTTCCTCCAGCAGTGGCGCCAAACCACCAGTTACAATAACCAGTGTAACGGTACTATAGAGAAGAAGGAGACACCTCAAAGAGTTCGCTGAGATAACTGATCACATACGTACCTCAGTGGAGATACACCAATGAGAGGAAGCAACAGTGATAATGCATCACCGTCCTATAAGTAAGTGTTTATGCAGATATTGAGAAAATCAGATTAGTTACCTCTCGAGGTGGGAGTTCACCATTAACTGCTGAAACTATCATGCTCGTAGTAACCACAGCAGCACCAGCACCAAGGACGCCAACACCAGCCCAGAGCAGCCATCCACGTTGCAGGTCAAAAGGCTTTCTCAGATCTGGCATACATAGGTAAGTTCGTTGAAAGAAAAGGGAAAAGAAAACATTTACCGTAGACAAACATGTCGGTTGGCAGCGGCTTGTACTTGTTGACAATGAGGCTAATGGTGCCCAATCCCGTGACTGTCTGCAGACTATCAAAACGTACTTAGACATAACAAGCACTTTAAGTAGACAAACCATACACTTGGCCAAAGAGAATAAAGATGGCTTGCTCATCCAGATCCAGGATTTGTCTCCTCTCGATGCCCAGGTTTTGAGCAACCACTGATGTGGCCAAGCCCGTGAGCAGAAAACTGCGATTCTCAACCACTTCAAGACGAGTGTAAACGTAGAAGCAAAACTGACCTGGTTAACCAGCCCAGCAAACCAAGCAGAGTCACGCCATAGCCCCAAGGAACATCCCATCCATCCAGTTGTAGCAATGCCCATGGCAAGTGCTGCAGCAAATTTGCTTTGTAAGATATCAGTATGGAAAACGTTACGACCAGACTTGTTGTGGAGCTCCAGTAACAGTGTCTAGCTCCTTGTCAGTGTCCTTCCTAGAGGATTTGCAATTCACTGATCCCGCCTTGCTTCCCCCGTAATAGTTTAGGAAGAACGCACTAGCACCAGCAGCATTGCCATTAATAATGACATTGCTGCTACTAGTGGCCTGCTTCAGTGCACGCAAAGAATGAGGATGCAAATACAAGTTCCTACCTCTTATTGCGTACTCAAGGCGTGCTGTATGAGAAGCTGCCACAACCATGCCCATGGCCATAGCGCAAGTCAATGCTAACCACTTAAGTTATTAGAATTGGATTTCCAGTACAAATAATATTTTTATTATTGGCCTGGGAACTCAAATCCATAAGGCGGGAGGAGAAACCGTGATGACAAGTTAAAATCCAAAGCCCACTTGAGCAACACAATAGCATCAACAGCACGTAAACTTTGGCATTGGAATATCCCACGGGACGCATGCTTTCAGTTAACTGTACACAGGAGAGTGGAGCTTTCCGAAAGCTGCTCAAAGCCCTTGTCGCTCTCAATCGTTCACCTACTAAGTTTCTTAAGCAACTTTTTTTACTCAAATATACTAGCTAGTGTGTTAATTTATATAGTCCTTCCCTGGGAGCAAATGTATTGTCAGGTCGGACTCTTCTCAATAGAGCTCAGTCAAAAGTTGGTCGCTGCTTGTGTCACATTTGCACTGGCCGACTAAACAAAACACCACTCAAACACTAAGACACGTACCCATTTGCTATCTGTATATATTACCTAGATCGCCCATGTTTTGTAACAGAAGTCACTATGGTCATGGGTTCCAGAGCATGCCTGTTGCTCCTGACGTTCCTTGTGACAGTGGTAGCTGATCAGCTCTTGGTTCCAGGATTCTATCATTCAGCTTGTCCAAAGCTGGAAGATATTGTTAAGTCCACTGTTCAAAGTGCTGTAGAAAACGAGACCAGAATGGCAGCCTCGCTCCTCAGGCTACACTTCCACGACTGTTTTGTTAATGTAAGCAAATGTCCAGTCTTGATAAGCTCTCGCTCATTTAAACTTTCCCAGGGATGTGATGCGTCCGTGCTGCTTGATGATACTCCAACGTTTACCGGAGAGAAGAATGCAATACCCAACAAGAATTCAATCCGTGGTTTTGAAGTCATCGATCAGATCAAAGCTAAACTAGAAAAAGAGTGTCCTGGAGTTGTTTCTTGTGCAGATACCATTGCTATAGCTGCTAGAGATTCTGTCGTGCTGGTAAATCGTTACATATAGAGTACCTACGTCAAAACATGTTCTCACGTCCTTTCAGGTTGGAGGTCCATCGTGGGAAGTCCTCTTGGGAAGAAGAGACAGCCTCACAGCAAGCCAAGCAGCAGCTAATGCTTCCATTCCTCCTCCATTTCTTGATGTCCCTGGGTTGGTACGTGCCTTTCAAGCAGTTGGCCTAACTTTGCAAGACATGGTGGCTTTGTCAGGTAAACGGAACTAGCTGCACCATTTTCTCTTTAATAAAGTTAGCAGCCCAAACACAGGTTCTCATACCATCGGACAGGCTCACTGCTTCACATTCACCCAGCGACTCTACAACCAAAGTGGAGATTTCCAAGCAGATCCAACCATGAAGACTGAATACCTGCTGGCTCTAAAGCAACTATGCCCACAGAATGCAAATCCCAACGCGATCACAAGCCTTGATTTTGCTAATCCAACAACCTTCGATAACCAGTATTACACAAACCTTCTCCAAGCGGAAGGGCTGTTAAACTCGGACCAAGTGCTCTATTCAACCACCGGTATCACTCAAGAGTTTGTTGAGCTTTTCAGCAAGGACCAGCATGCCTTTTTCACAAACTTCGCAGTCTCCATGGTGAAAATGGGGAACATAAAGCCGCTCACTGGTGACCAAGGTGAAGTAAGAGTTAATTGTAGGGCTCCTAACCATGCGCCACAAACCGATATTACCCCTTCTCCACCAGAAGATGCCCTTGCTAGTCCGCCTCCACCACCTGTAGAGATATCCGAGCAACCCCCTCCAGCTCCTGTTCCCCAGGCACCTGAAGAGCCAGCGCCATTTCAGCCCTTTCTACCTTTTCCGCCATTCCCATTCTAGTACGATTGCTGTATGCTTATCCACTAATTCTTTAATGTTCATAAATGCAAAATGAGACATTCGTGTTGAGAGTTAAGATTTACAATGTATAGTGAAGTGCACCCATCCGATAATCATAACTCCGGCAAACCTCGAGTGTTTGCTTAATCGTACGGGATCTGCATGTATGCAGCATCTGAAATGAAAGGGATGTCGGCATACATCCCACTCAGTGCACACCGTATGCTTTCTAAAGTGGTGAGAAAATACGTAAAGAAAACCGCTAGCCAAAAGTGCGCTCCGATCTTTCCCCAGTAGACACCCTGTGGTATCCAGTCGTTGCATGTACCCAGAACCTGCAAGAGAATCTCGAGCAGCATCCCCGTGACAACATGGAACCTGAAGAAGTGCGGCCAAATATTCTTCCTCACGATCCCCAGATAGGCCACGAAGAAGTAGGCAAGGAGGAACCACGAGGGCAGCCGTCCTAGAAGCGTGAGAAAGGGGTATGTCCAGAACTCGAATTGCTCAATGAAGCAGTGCAAATTGTAGGCAGTTTCAGCGTACATCCACGACTCGCACAGCGGCATCATATAAGGGATGCAGGCCAGAAGCCTCCAATACCATGGCGGCTTGGTTTGCATCGGAGGGTAGCCCTTGTAAGCTGGCACGTCGGACTGACTCGCCCTTGTTCGTGTCGTGAAACTCCTCGACCTCTGCTCAACTCCTTGGCCAATTCCAGAACCCACCTTGCCCAAGAACAATCGCTCGCCTTTCACTCTCGTTCCCCGAGAAGAAGAATGTAGTTACCTCTTGCAGCAGCAGCTCCCGCTTGTCCGCCTTGTACGTGCTTGTACAGCGGTGGAGGCCTCCCCAACAATGAGCACTGCGCAGTCGCCATGCCCTGCGAAACCCTAGAACAGAGGATGACATAGTCCATGATAGATGTCTGCCTGAGGAGATGCAGGGATTTGCAGCAACTCCGGAAAATCCACGCTCGTATACAGCAGTCGGAGGAGCACAGCAGCACGTACCTCGCAAACGTCCTGGTGCAGATGTACGGTAAATTCAATGACTTGGAGGATGCTCAGGGGGTGTTCAATGCGATTCCACATCCCAACGGCTTCTCATGGACAATTCTCATCACTGCATATGCCCAAAATGGAAATCTGCGGGATGCCAAGGCCATTTTCGACAGAATGCCTGGAAGCGATGTTGTCTCTTGGACCGCCCTCCTCAACGGTTATGCGCATGGCAGAGAACTTGGCAATTGTGAGCAGTTGTTTGTTAGGATGCCTGCCAGGAACATCGTTTCGTGGAACACCATGTTCGTGGCTTACAAGCAGCTTGGGCTTTGGGACCAGGCCCGCGCAACCTTTCTGGAGATGCCTCAACATGATGTCTTCTCCTGGACAGGCATGATACAGGCATGCGCAGACACTGAGCGTGTCACTGAAGGGAAGACGTTATTTGACAGGATGCCAGGAAGGAACGCAATGTCTTGGAACTCCATGCTCGCTGCATATGCCGAAAATGGGTATATGCAATCAGCCAAGCACATGTTTGATAATATGCCAGAGCGGAACGAGATCTCATGGAATGTGATGCTGCAAGCGAGTGGTGGGGATCGGTTACATTCCAGATGTTCGAGAGAATGCCGCAGCATTCTGTCTTTTCCTGGCGACCTGCGGTTGCAACACATGCCTTAAGTGGGCATCTGGAGGCAGCCAAATGCATGTTCGATGCACTGCCTGAGCACAACTTGCTTTCATGGAGCACAATGCTAAGTCTGTACGCCCAAAACGGCAACATGGGAAAGGCAAGAGAAATGCTGGACAAAATTCCACAGTGGGATACCTCAACGTGGGATTCCGTTATACAAGCATATGCTGAGGCCGGGGATGTACAAGCGGCTGAGAGCATGTTTCAAAAGCTTGAAGTAAAGACAGTCGCTTCATGGACAATTTGATGTCGGCACATTCACAGGGTGGACGTACTGAAACAGCCAAGGCCATGTTCGATCAAATGGACACTAGGGACATAGTCGCATGGAACACAATCTTGTCTGCATATGCCAGGCAGGGAGATTTGGAACAATCTAGGCAAACATACCAGAAGATGCCCGGTCACAGTCCGGTGTCATGCACTGAGATGATTAATGCATGCACACGACAAGGTAATGTCCTGGACGCAAAGGAAATATTCGACTGGATGCCGCACGTAGACATGATATCGACCACCGCAATGCTGCAGGGCTACGCCCAAAATGGGCACGTAGAAGAGGCAAGACGGCTGTTCGATTGTACTAAGCAAAGGGACATGATTATGTGGAACACCATGATGGCAGCATACGCCCAGAAAGGGGAGATAAATGAGGCCAAAAATATCTTCGCATCAGTGCCACGGAAAGATGTTATGTCGTGGACCGCACTTGTGGCTGCATATGCCTACGCAGGGTATACTGACGAGGCCCTGGAGATTCTCATAGAAATGGAGATCGAGGGCACGAGGCCAAATGAGACAACTTACATCGTGGCACTTGCTGCTTGTGGCAATGCTGGACGAGTGGAGCAAGCAGGGAAGTGCTTCAGATCGATGAGATCTGATTATGGCTTAGATCCACTTGCGGAGCACTACACGTCGATGCTGCGTGTCTTTGGGAGAGTTGGACAGGGACAGAAGGCAGAGGAACTCGTGCAGTCCATGCCGTTTGTCCCAGATTCTGTCGTGTGGGGTGAAATTATGACTGCTTGCCAGATACATGAAAATGTCCAGCTTGCCACCGTGGCTGCACAGAGACTGGCGGAGGTTGATATGCAAGACTCAGGTGCCTATGTTGCATTGGCAAACATATGGTCTTCTGTTCAATCTAAATGAAAGGCAAATCCAGCGTAGCCCTAAACCCACACGCCATAGCCATAGAATGGAAGAGCGGCATCCTCAGTGGGCTGATCAGGAGCAAGAACTTGCGGGGACTACAGGTGAGGGTGAGAATGGTGGAGATGGACATGATAATGACAATGGCATTGACGATGAAGACGACCATGAGAACATTCCAAGGAGTGCTCTGCAGGTGGGTGAGGATGATTCAGCAGCCATGCTGGATGCCAATTTTGAGAATAAGAATGAGAATGGGAGGCCAGATGATGGTTTCGTTTTGCCAACATTAGACCTCGAGGATATAGGAGGCAGCAAGCAGCCAGCTCATGAAGGGGAGAATGTAAGCATGGCTTTTCATCAGAGATCAAACTTCCCCTTCAGCATCATGGATGCTCCTGCTCCAAGTGCTGGGGAGTCAGAGCGGGTGTATAGGAAAGGAATCTGGATGCTTCCAGAGCTCCTGGCTTTGCAGACGGCAAGGAAGGCCGGAATGGGAAAGTTTGGCTACAGGACAAGGAATAACAAGTCGGAGAAGGAAAGGTGGCAAGACATTGAGAATGTTTTGTGGTTGCAAGGGGTTCAGAGGAGTGCTGACCAGTGCCGATCGCGCTGGGAATATATCTCAAGAGAATTCAGAAAGATCACAGAGTACGAAGCTTCTTCTACTCAGCAGTCATACTGGCAGATGAGTCAGGCAGAAAGGAAGGACAAAGATCTTCCCATCAATTTCCATGAGGACTTGTTCCAGGTTATGAGCGAGTGGATGGGTCCGGGGAAGGGAGCAGTTTCAGGATCATCCATCATAATTCGCAGTGATGCAGTTAATGGAAGCAATGCTGGAGATTCGACCATCAAGCTCGCTGCTATAACTTCAGGCATGTGTACTCGGAGTTCTTGCTTGGAGGTGGAGAATCAGTTTGATGGAGCCTTGACAGGTGGAAAAAGGAGAAAGACGGCTTCCAAAGTAGTAGTTGTCAGCTCAACAGGACAAAACAGCAGGTACATTTGGAGCTATATGGTTCGTTCTTTATGGTCAGTGTGACGATTTTAATTTTCTTACAATGCTAGAGGGATATGGCCTAAAGAAATTCAGCTCCAGGCGGAGGAAGGCAGCCTTCTGCTGTGTAACTGCAGTGTTATTCACCTTGGGAGCTCGCCTGTTGTGAGCAAAGGAGATCATGTTCTTATAAGGCACAAGCGAATAGCCTATGTAGGTCCGTCTCCTGCTTATTGTGCTTCACAGGTAAGTCAACTGCTTCTGATCAATTCCTGTGTGTATACCGACTCTACAGATTCTTGACTTGGGTGGGCGATACTTACTACCTGGACTCTGTGATGCACATGTTCATGTCACGGCCGTGACTGCTAACTTGCGAGAAATGTCATTCATACCTACTTCCTTGGTCACAGCGAGAGCAAGCAGGATTTTGCAAGACATGCTAATGCGGGGGTTTACAACAGTCAGGGACGTTGGTGGCTGCGACTGGGGTCTCGCTAAGGTTTTTGTTCTTATGTTCTTATATATACGATACTTCAGATAATCATACTAGTACGTCGGGTTTAGTTGCATTGAGCTTGACTTTGCCACAACAGGCAGTGGAGGAAGGGACGATTCTCGGACCAAGGATCTTATTTAGCGGACATGCTCTGTCTCAAAGTGGAGGCCACGGGGATATGAGGCTGGCTGGAGAAGACGATCTCTGCTCATGCTCCAGTTCTCTGTCTCTTGGTCGCATATGTGATGGGGTTGCTGAAGTTCGGAAAGCTGCTCGAGATGAGCTCCGGAAAGGCGCACACCAGATCAAAATCATGGCATCTGGCGGTGTTTCTTCACCAACAGACCGTCTGGATAACTTGCAGGTAATTACACGTTAATCTGTCCTGCGAGAAGTGGCACCAGCTTTTTGTCTTGGCAGTTTTCAGCTGAAGAGATTGCTGCCATCGTTGAAGAAGCAAATCACTGTGGCAAGTATGTAATGTGCCATGCATACACTGCAGCTGCCGCAAAGAGGGCGCTGGAACTAGGTTGTTCGCAGCATAGAGCATGGAAATGTATGTATACAAAGGTGGTTGATCGCTTCTGACTATCATCATGTTTTCAGCTCATTGACCTTGATTGCTTGGATGTCCTAAAGAGGAAAGGAGCGTTCCTGGTGCCTACGCTAGTAACTTACGATCAGATCCAACGTCAAGGAGAGGCTTCTGGTATGGCCCCAGAGCTTGTTGCCAAGGTAGATTAAAGACGGTGAAAATCAAGGAAAGCAATAAACCGGGTTAGCTGCAGGTTGGAAAGTTACTGGACAAAGGAGTCGATATCTTGGCTGAAGCAGAACAGGCGGGTGTTAACATTTGCTTTGGGACAGACTTACTGGGTTCAATGCACGAGCAGCAATTGGAGGAATTCTCATTGAGGGCCCGAGTTCAATCGCCTATTTCCATCCTCAAGTCGGCAACAACTTCTTGTGCGAGGCTGTTTAACATGGAGGGACAGATTGGAGTAGTAGCTGAGGGTGCTTTCGCAGATTTGCTGGTACTAGACAAGAATCCTGCTGTGGACATCAACGTCTTGGAGGATTCGAGCAACTTGGTAATGATTCTCAAGCAGGGCGAACCCGTCAAGCTTCCCAAGGGAATAACGTCTAAGGTTGTCGACGGTACAACCTGGTCGCACATTTAACAATACAATGGCCATGGCGAACATTAAGCCCTAATTTCACAAATGGACAAGGCGGTAGCGAGGGCTAAGTTTCGCAAAGGCGCTCGTAAGCGTTTGTCGCACGGAAGGCGCCCGCCATCGTCTTCACAAGCTCTTGGGAGCTCCGCTTCTGTAGTAGACGACGACAATAACAATGTCTGGGGTAGTATGACGACGTGCTGCGTCTCGATGAACTTGCAAATGAAGACGAAGATGAAAATGGGCTACCTAAGCCGAGGAGTAAAGGCCTGGATTACGCAGAGCTTTTGGCTCAGGATCCCTTGTATAACTATGGAGGAGGTACGCAACTATTTCTAATATGTTTCGTTCTCAGAGTGGATATTTGTAGTTGGAGGCGCCGATCCGTATGGAGACTCATTTCTGGATATTTACTCCAATGTAGAAGACCTCAAACGACTATGAGCACGGTATGTAACAACAGCTCCTTGTTTAAGACTGCTCATGTTAACAATGGTATGGGCCCGCAGGCTGCACTCCTTTCTTTGGACTTAGAAAACCTAAGCGATTGCTTTTCCAAAGTGAGTCTAGCTAGGCGGCTCTTTCTGGATGACCAAACACTGCCTTCTGAGCTGGTAATTTCATATCGCAGTTCACAGTGGCTAGTTTTCTGACACATGCTGCTGGCAGCTTGCTCCAAGAGATAGCCTTGTCAGTGATGACGAAAACGCTGAGATGGTTGAGTCTGTGCAGCAAGTTGGCAATGACCAACAACAAAGCGTTAGTGCGGTCAATGAATGGTTGAATGTAGCAGTGCATGATCCTGAGGATGGCCAGGCTCTGCGTTTTAATGTCACGGAAGAGGAACTTGCACAAGCAACAACAAGTTTTGATAACAAGGCCGCTGAGGAAGAGCTGGACGAGCTGCTCAACATGTTGGGAAGCGTTAGCATAGCAAGTGACAAGTATGTGGAGCAGGAACCTGCACGTGGTTTGGATATTGGAGCTTTTGTCATGCCTGCGTGCAGTTTGGATATTGGAGCTTTTGTCATGCCTGAGAAAGACTTGGAGGCTTTGTTCTGGGCCCCTGGTTCTCCGGAATCAACATCGACCGCCAGCATCAAGGCCGAACTGCCAGTTGAGGAAGATTTCGATGCGTGGTTAGATTCTCTGAACTGATATATGCTGTTTTTGTAGTACTCATCTATAAGATAGCAAGTAAGGTGCGGAGTTTTTAGGATCCAGGTGGAGTAACTGCCTGGCCGCGGATGCGCCACGCAAAGAATCTTTATGATTGTAGCAAGCAGTGAGGAGAGATCCCCATGCAACAGAATCAGCAAGATAAGGCATGCTGTTAATGAGCTCCTCGGCATTCTTGAGCTGGCCTGCTCGTCCCAGTATGTTCACCATTGCTGCTAATGCTCATGACTTGGATCCACATCATGCTCATCGTTCATAAGGCTGAAATATCGGCAGCCTTCTTTTACTAGTCCCATCTGGCTGCACGCTGTTAGAATACTCAGGAAGAAGACGGCATCCGGCCTTGTTCCCTTCATTGCCATGTCGTGAAACAGACCTAGTGCAACTTTAGCATGACCACAATGTGCTTGTGCGCAGATGATGGTTGACCAGGAAACTGCGTCTCTCTCAGGCATTCCATCAAACATTCTACTCGCATGTTCCAAATGCCCTCTGCGGGCATACGCATTTATCATCGCATTCCAGCAGATAAGGTTCCTCTCGGGGATGGAAAGAAGACTTCAAGAGCATCCTCAAACGTCCTGTTTGTGGAATAGACGCTGATCATATTGGTCCAGCAGACTAAAGTCAAGTGCGGCATGCTGTTGAACAGGCTCACCGCCGCCTCCAGATGGCCGTTCAAGGCATATGCTTGAATCATGGCGTTACCGCTCACACAATCCTTCTCCGCGGCCAAATCGAACATGAACTTTGCTTGCTCTATTTCCCCAGCATCTGCATACCCGACCAGCATGGTCGTCCATGACACCATGTTCCACTCAGGCATCATCTGCAAAAGTTGTTTAGATTCCTCCATGTGCCCAGATTGGGCATATGCGTCGATCATGACATTGCAGGACGTTATCGCATGCTCAGGCATTTCGTCAAATATCTGCTTGGCAGCAATTGTATCCCCCGCCTGGGCGTACGCTGAAATCATTGTATTGCACGAGACTCTGTTCCTCCGGGGCATTCGGTCGAACATTCGCCTGGCCGAATCCATATGTCCATTCTGGGCGTATGCCCCGATCATAGCATTCAGAGTCACCAAATCGTGGCATGGAATGACAGTGAACAAGCTCTCAGTGGCGTGCAACTGTCCGTGTTGGGAGTAGGCAGCCATTATCGTGTTCCACGAGACAGAGTCCCATTGTGGCATCTTCTCCAGGGTCATTGCAGCGGCTTCCAGCATGCCATTGTGAGCGTATGCTGCGACCATGGAATTCCAAGAAACCAAGTCTCGCCAGGGCATCGAATCGAACAGGCTTCTTGCTTCATCCAAACAGCCCTGCTGGGCAAAGCCCGTGAGCAGCGTGTTTCCTGATGCAATGTCCTGCGCACAGCTTTTCTCATAAATGGCTCTTGCCTCGGTTATAAAGCCCGCTTGGACATAAGCTGCTGTCATAGTGCTCAAAGCGATAGAGTTCCACTGGGGCATACTATCGAAGATGTACTTTGAGGCTTCCAAATGCCCAGAGTAAGCATTTGCGGCAAGAACTGTGTTCAACGAGACCAGGTCTCTTTGTGGCATACTATTGAAGAGATTCCGCACTTGATCAAGATGCCCAGTGGCTGAGTATGCTGCCATGAGGGAATTCCAAGACACAATGTTTGGGTTGGGCATGGTGTCAAAGATAGACTTGGCGTCGCCCAGATGCCCGGCAATGGCAAATGCCTGGATCATGGCGTTCCAGGAGACTGTGTTTCGCTGAGGCATCTGATGAAATAGGAGCTTGGCATCCTCCAGGTCACCTTCATTCGCGTAGGCAGCGAGCAGAGTCGTCCAGGAGAAAATATCTCGCTGCGGCATCTTATCGAATAACCGCTTGGCTTCATGCACATAGCCGCTTCGTGCATATGCATTGATTACTATGTTCCATGAAAAGATGTTTAGCCGCTCGATGCCGTCAAAGATTTCCTTTGCGTCCTTTAAGCTGCCACACCTAGCATACATTTGAATACAGAGGTTGGCCAGGTACAAATTGTGCTTGGTTTCTGCAATCCTTTGCTGCAGCTGCTTGGCCTGTTTTAGATCTCTGCATGTCTTGAGAAGCTCAGCAGTGTGGGAATGAAAGCACACGTCTTGTTGAATCATTTTACAAGTGCAGAAAAGGAAATTCACTCATTTATTACATATTAGCCCCTTATTCTGGAAGGCACAGAGTAGAATCACTTCCGTTGATTTTTGGAGTAAAATCTTATCATTACGTAGAAGAGCAGCCTGTAGAAGATGGCCCATGCAAGCAGCACGACGAGGTCAACCCAAATCTTGACGTGGTCCATGTCCATACTTTTGAGGATGTCCAAACCTTTCACGGAGCATCCATCCAAACTGTTGCTCGTGTGCACCTTGCCAAGAGGACCTGGCGTCTCAATGACTGGACCCGTTGCATAGCAGGTATGTTCTCCATGTTTGAATTGGTTCACCAGCAGTGCTTCGAACGGGTACTTCATAGTGGATATGTAATACATGGGTAGCCAGTAGTGGGGGATCTCGGAGAGCTTGAGAAAGTATCCACAGTTAAGGAAGAAGAGAGCAGTGACGGCTATGACTGCTGCGTATCCCATGATGTAGTTGGGGACAATGGCACTGATGAACATGACGAAAGAGTTGGTGGTGATGAGTGAGGAAAAGAGGACAAGCCATAAGGTGAAGAAACTTCCATGGAGCTTTACGGACCACCTAGTGACGAGCACGAACGTGATTGCTTGGATGGCCAAGAAAGGCAAGTTGACAATGAGGTTGGCGACCACATAGGATGACGCCCTGTAAGCATTGTGAGATGCTTCACGTATGAAGATGAACCTTTCCTGGATGAAGGTTGGGACAGCATCATTTGAGGAGAAGAACAGCAAGCAGACAGCAAAGATATAGAAGTTCATCAGTTTGTTAACACCTTCGAGATCCGACTTGGTTTTCATAAATAACGACGCCAGCATAGCGCTCATCACCAAGATCACCATCTCCCGGGACAAGAAGAGCTCAGGTGTCCTCAAGACGTTTTTATAATTTCTCCACATGAGCACACCAACCTCCCGCAACCATGAGTTTGCAAACTTGGGTTCGTCTTCGTACCACTCCTCATCCTCCGTAAAACTGGACTCTGAGCATGGAGTTGCCTGACCCAGGTAACTGTCAAAAGCAACAGACTTCTGCTGAACAGACTTGTCGGCCGTTATGCGCATTCTAGCAGGTGTCTTCTTGAAGGTCTCCATGGCTTCTGTGTACAGCCAAGCAGAGAACTCTTTGTAAAACTGGGCTGCAAGCTTGGGATCATTGTTGAATGGAGTCATAATAGTGCTCCTGCTCTTGGGAATAGACCTGTCAAAGTCATCAATGTCATTCTGGTTCCTGCTCTTCCTTCGTAAAGGTGTGGGTGTCTCTCCAAGGTGTGGCCGACCCGCTTTCTGAAACTGCACCAGGGGATCAAGGCCCATGTCCGACTCATCAAACTCTTTGATTACGTCCAAGAGGTATTCAAGGCCGCTTTCACCTTCTGGTACTGGACGACCAAATGCATTAAGGTGCTCTTCAAGTCCATCTGGCTTACCCAAGTACACCAACCTTCCCCTGATAAGGGTCACGTGTAATGCATGCATGAAGGCTTACAATGCCTTACCTTGCGAGGATAATGAGCCTGTTAAGCAGCTGCTGGATGCGATATGAAGGCTGGTGAATTGTGAGAATCACAGTGCTCCCCTGCCCAGCAATGCTTGTCAACCGGTCTACCACACCAAATGCACTTGTGGAGTCCAAGCCAGATGTTGGCTCATCTAAGAAAAGCAAAGCCGGGCCGTGGATAATGTCAACCCCAATAGAGACGCGCCTTCTTTCTCCACCGGACACTCCTCTCACCCTTCGTTTCCAATGTAGGTGTGAGCAGCATTCTGCACAACAATCAGCAATTGGTTGTTTGGTAGCGAATGATGGTGTCCTACCTCTAGACCGAGTTGCTTTATCAGCTCTTCCACCCTGTCTTTCTTTTCTTGTCTAGTGAAGTGTGAAGGAAGCCGGACCTCTGAAGAAAACAGAAACGTCTCGTACACAGTCAGCATGGGGAAAAGCTGATCGTCCTGCATCACATATGATGATATTCTCTTCATCATGCTTGTATTGACGGGCCTTCCATCGACAGTAACCCGTCCCCGGAGACTACCCTTGGCAATTCTCCCTGCAAGAGCGTCAAGGAGAGTCGACTTGCCAGCCCCACTTGGCCCGAGAACCGCTGTGACATGCCCCTTGAGTGCTTGCCCGGAGATATCATGCAGCAGATTCGCTGTAGTTGTTACGTACTTGCCTTCTTTGTGTACCTTTTTGTTGACACTGTAGGAGAGCTCCTCGAACTCCAGGCCGGACCCATACAACTTTTCGCTGTTTCCGTTTTCATAAGGAGTCGCATTCCTCAGAAGATGCTGTAAGGTTGATTGATTGCGATTCAAAGCTGTCTGAGACATTTTGTTTCTAACCAACAGCAGTGGTGAGTTTGAGCCTTCTCAGCAGCATATTTCAAAAGACCTGAGCAGAGGAATAAGACACTCGTCGCCTGAGTTACCACAGTCGAGTAGGTTTTTGACGCTAGTTCCTGACGGTTTCTGCAAAGGTGCTCTTGGCCTCTCTGGTGGCTCCACTGCAAGTGGGACCTCTTCTGCCGTATCATCATGGACACTTCAGATTCCTCTAATAGAGCAAGTACATTTCATTTAACATGTTGAGTTTTACAAAACTTGCTAATTTTTTATCACCTTTCGGCGCTTTACAGTCATGTAGAGGCCCTGGACAGAAAGCAGCGTTATCGGTTATAGTGCTCACAAAGGGAAGCTATGATACTTACTCCTGTTGTGTGGATAGTTGCGCCTGTGGTCATTCCAATCACTTGGTTTGGAACAAGCTGCACCTCAAACCGCTGAAGCAGAATAGCCAGTGCAACTAGTGCTTCTAGCATTGCAAACTGGTCCCCTACACATTTTCTAGCGCCTCCACTGAATGGAATGTATCTATTGGACATATAAATGTAAGTCAAAGCAATGAAGTTATCTTATAGTGACCTGAAGTCTGTGTTGGACTCATTCGGGATTGGACCGTCAAGATCAAATCTCTCTGGAACGAATTCTTCAGCCCTTTCCCACAACTGCTTACTTATTAGAAAATGAACGAGGTAGAGCTTAAAGTGCAGTACAAACTTACTGCTGGTGAATGGTGAATATTGTACACTGATATCATGACGTTTTGTCCCACTTCTAGCTTGTAACCTCCGGGCAAGATGTCTGCTTCTTGAGCCCTTCGAATGAGCACCTGCAGAGCATACAAATGAACTAGACGACAATCTTAGTTTGCTTGAATATGTACATACAGGAGGATGAGGATAAAGCCGCATGGATTCATTTATGCATCGAGTAAGGTACTTGAGGTGTTTAATATCTGAGAACGTTGGCTTCCGGCCATTGAGGATGGTGTCAACTTCCTCTTGCACCCTTGTTCGTGCTGAAGGATTCTGGAAACAGATAAAAGTGGACTTCTGTCCCAGGAAAACTGACAATGACATTGTCTACCTTGCTTAGTAGATACACTGTCCAAGTCAAAACAGAGCCGGTGGTTTCATGTCCTGCAACAAGCATAGAAAGAAGATCGTCCCGCAGTTGTCGGCTCGTCACCTAAGAGCAAATGCATGTAGAAATAGCATACACAGACAGACTGACAAAACGTCTTTTACCTTCTCCCTGCTAGCCAGCAGGAAACGAAGTACGCTTGGGTCTGACTTATTTACATATTCTTCACTCTCCAAGCACTCCCCTTCAGCCTCAACTATCTGCTTGCACTTTTGCACCAAATCCTCCACAGTCTGTCGAATGAGTGCAACTGCTCTGGCTGCCTTCCGTTGCCTTGGATCAAGTTGGCATAGCAACGGCATCTGTGCACCACACTAACATTTGGGATTAAAAAAAAGTACAATAGTATTTACCTTCCAATACTGGACAAAGTCCGTAGCACGAGACTCCGTCTCCTTGAGAGCAGTGTAAACAGCCTGAATGAGAGGACTGTCAGAAGTCAATGAGTCGAAGTCGTAGTTAAAAACTGCCAAGCCAATAACATCCAGTGTGAGCTGGGAGAATATCTCTTCCATGTTAATGGCTCTCCCAGAGAGAGCTGCGCTCTCCAGCTTATGCACGAGCCTTTCAGAGCATTTGCAAAACACACCATCCACCATTGTGGACAAGAACTTCCGGTGAAGGGAAGGTAACACGGCTTTTCTCCGAGCCTGCTGGAATGCATTGGTCAACAGCTGAACATCATAGACGTCCATGTGAGTTGAAACTTACCATCCATATGTCACCTTCTGCTGTTGCAAAGCCAGAACCAAAGAGGAACTCTGCGACCTCAGACACAAGACCTTTAGAATATTCCCATAATTCTTGAGCACATACTTGGCAGCAGCAGGATCACTAACAATGATAAAGTTGATGGGTATAGGCCCACCAGAGAGCCTGTACACAGGGCCGCATTCTTCCATCCACCTAAACAACGGGAAGAAGAGCGAGCCAGAAAGCAGATGCTTTATATCCGGTATTTTGATCTTGGCCGTGGGTATCGACCTGTTTTCTGGATTCTCATTTGTCGGCCATGGTGTTCTTACCACTGGAGCAGCAACACGATTGCGACTGGTGCACTTTGCCCTTTGGAACGATGACCATGGTTTTGCAGCAAGGGAAGCAGAACGCACCTTTGGGATAGGCTCTCCATTGACAGGTGCTTCAGCGAGGCCAATCCTGACTAGTTAAACATAGACATGGCTATAGTGAGAGCTTGGCCGTAACTGAAGAATATTTCACTAATCCCGTTGACTATATTCTCGAGAATAGGAATCTACAAGGTAGACTTTAGGGTCTTAACCTTTTAAAGTTAAAAGCTTTTTTCAATTGCTCATTTACTGAAGCTTGAAGTTAAAATTTCAGCTCACAAATTCACTTATTCTTAAAGGTTTTTGTAATGTCTTGAAATTAAATTTGGGTACATCTATCACAATTCTCCTTTGTAATTAAGAAAAAAGAGAAGAAAGAAATAATATTCTTACATGGGATGAATTCATATATAAGCAAATTAATTTTACTTAATCACAAGGACAAACTTGTGTATCTCACATACCAAGTGTGTAACATGATGAACCAGAGTCACCAGTTGTAATTAAGTTTCTTGTGCTTATGAACATGTACTTCACTTATAAGAAAAGAAAGTAGTGGACTGGGGATCTTATTTAATGAGAATTACTTATGTAAATCATGTGTTATCCAGTTAAGCAATATATAACATTTCATGTAATATTAATTAGCCTTTCTTTTCTTAATTAAAAAGAGATAAAAAATTTATTAAGCTTATAATTTCTCACTCTAAACCCTTGAAAAATTGATAAAGAGAACATGCATTAAATAATTAATATCAAGCACTAGTCAAAGGCAATAATAAAGATTACTTTATAAGTTAAGATGTGTGCCCAATTTAATTGTAAGTGACAATCTAAAGCAGAGACTAAACTAATGTATATTCAAATAAAGCCTTTCATACATGTAAAAGTTTGAATAAAAAGAGTTTGACTAACTTTCTAAATGCAATGCACATTAAAGATATTAGTGCAGTTTTATCCTTAAGGTTACACATGTGGCACCATAAAGGGTATGCCTTAATAACACAATCTTGTGTTTACTTTACTTAATATAAATATTATATATATATATATATGTGTGTGTGTGTGTGTGAGAGAGAGAGATGGAGTCCTCTTCCTTATTAATTAAAGTGGGTTGGCGTGCCAACCTCTTTATATTAAGTGATTTTACTTGGTTAAAGCAATTTAACCTAGGTGTTCTTAATTCTATTTAGGGTGAACTAATAAGGAGTTTTTAAATTTTATCTTCACATAAAGTTTCTCAAGGTATTAAATAGTGCTTAAGTGCACTAAGCGAAGCTATTTGTTATTACATTCATGAGACTTGATAATGAATTTTAGTAAGTAATAATAATTACCCTTAATAGAAAAGAAAAGTCATATTAAAAATTATGACACTCCCTTTAAAAAGAAGGTCAACATATGCCCTTTTTTTAATGTAAATTAAATGTATCATATTCTATTTTAAATAATTTAGACTTAAAAAAGATAACTTCATTTAGCTTAATGAATGCTCATTGGCATTCAAAAGTTAAGTGCCCTAAAACATTCTTTGTAAGATTTTTGAATGATGTCGTTATTTTCAAGTAGTCATCTTTAAAATCTTTGATAATATTATCTCAAACCAAAAAACGATCTGACCTTATATACATCTTTTAATTTTGGCCACTCAATGATGTCTTATACCTTTTTCAAATCCATTGTAACTTAGTCCTTTAAAGTGAGTGTCTATCCAAATGCACACTTGCTTTCTTAATATATAAAACATTTTCTAAGTGTTTTACTCCTTAATCATCAAATGAAAACTAAATGTCATCAATATACATCATGAACTTATATAACCTTTAAAATGCAAAACTCATGTGTGTTTAAAAACAATCTTTTTGATGTCATTTTTAACTATTCGAATATGATAGTACTTGAATCTTAAGTATATTCATAAGAAATACCTCAATTTTTTAATTTATTAAACATGAACAAGTCATTCACTCGTGAAAGATAATATCTATTCTTGATAATAATCTCATTCAAAACTTGATAATCTACACACAAATACATTATGTTATCATGAATAGAATTGTGCATCATATGGTGTGTAACTAAGATGAATATGTACTCCTTGTTTCAATTATTTCATATTTTTTCTTTTGTTTATCCATTTATATTCTTTTTGCTAAGTTATCGCATAAATTCTGGTTGTTAGTAGTTCGAAATCATTTCCTCATTTTATTTTTGATGGTTCTTCATTGTTAGCCTTTGCTTTTGCTCATGAGTTCATGGTTTTAATCGTTCATCTTGATTATCAAGTATATTTGGGCATTTTGGTGAATAATATTCTCATTCTTCGCATTTCAAACATATTGGTTACCATGTCCTTCCACATTATTTTATATTTTATTATATTAATTGTTATATTGTCATGGTGGTCACAAGAATACCCATGTTGATATCCTTCAATACGGTTGATTATTAAATGTGGTTTGTATGTCATCGTTTGGCATTGTCATGCTCCATATTTCACTACTATGCAAATTTGGTACTTTGGCATCTTACACTTGCTATATACTCCTCATTTTAACATGTACTACATGTAATTTACTTCCTTTGTTAGTATTCTAGCTCCCTCTTGTGTACTTTTTGTCTTTCATGCTCTCTCTTCTCCTTTTTTGCACTTAAATTTGTCTTAAGTTGTGGTTGCACTATCGTCTCCAATTTTTTTGCATCCATTATGGTTTATCTAGTTCATATGGTTTTTGTAATTGTACTTGCATTTGTAAGCCTTCTCACAATTTGCTCATGTAACATTTCTTGTGAGATTATCAATGACTTTACCAAGTTCACATCGGTTATAAATTTGCTTAAATTGTTTTGTGTAATTGTTAATTCTAATTTCATTCGTTCCTTGTTAAATTTTTTTGTAATAATGTTATCCAAACCTGCTTTTAATAAATGGAAACATTAATAGTTTATCAATATCATTAACATTTTGATTTGCTTTACATGCCTTATCAAACTATTGTATCTATCATATAGAGTCTTCCTGATTCAATCCAAAGAATAGTGCTAATATTACTCTTTTACTTGCATTTTTGTTTCAATGCCTTCAATCTCTAAATATTTCAAGATTATTCATTTGAATCATCCTTTAATTTGTCTGCCTCTCTTTTTGGAACTCCTCCTGAATCATCTTTGTTATGCCTTTAGTAAGTCTTGTTATATGTTCATTGCGACCTCATAATCCCATCAAGGTGGTTGTTGTGCCATTGTGCAGGCAAACTATTGTGTTCTTGAATAGTGGAGTCGCTAAGGCGTTGTTACCAACGCCTGCCTCCAAGCTTGCGTTTAACGATGGCCAAGGATCTACATTGGGCCTCTTGGTCATTGTGTGCCTAGAGGGAGTTCTACTGATGAAGGCCACCCTCTCAATTGCTAGAAGATTGCCACTTGTGTCATCCTCTACAACCATTGCTACCACAACTAGGGCTCATCTTGGTTAGCAATGTCCTCCTAACGCTCATTGTCAAAGGAAAAAAATAAAAATAAAATAAAAAAATCATTAAAGCTTAACTCACCATCACATAATCCACCTTAGAACCTTTGCACATCTAGAGCAACTATATATAGTAGTCCTCAAGGTTAGTGAGAGGACTTGGTCATTTGTGGCCATTAACCTTTGGGCACTTCCCTCCAATTGAAATGTGGCACACTTGTGTGCATGTGTCACACTCACTTGGTTCTAAGCAATAAACTCGTGAGGCTCACTCCATGGCATGTTCAAGAGAGAAACTCAAGTGCTTAGGACTTGATGGCCCTATAAATGGTGCATCATGGATATTTCTTATTAATGACATAGACATAAGATTTTCTCATTAACTAATTTTTTATATTTTTATTATAAAAGCATACACAAAACATTATAATCTCGCCACACCTATTTACAAATAAAGGAATGGAAAAAAAGAAGCTTGAGACTTAATTTTATTACCTCTTTCAAACCCTTTGGGCCTTGGTTAAAATAATAAAAGAATGCATGCATGTAGGTTTTAAGTTGAGAAAGTCCTACAGACTAAAATGTGGAAGTGGTCACCACCAACAACCCGTAATGAGGGTCTATTGGAATGAGAAAGAAAACAAATAGAGTACAGATCAAACTTCAAAAGGTCGAGAATGGGTAAGGATGACAAGGTATATAACAGGTAAAATTGTAGATCCCATTGCAATAGAAATAAAAGGAAAAGACTAAGATAACATGTAATATGGGTATAGTAGTAACACAAACCCGTAATAAGGGTATAGCATAAAACAGATCCGTAATAAGGGTGATAGACATATAGACCCGTAATAAGGGTGATAAATATATAGACCCATAATAAGGGTGACAGACAGATAGACCCATAATAAGGGTGACAGACATACAAACCCGCAATAAGGGTGACAAACAAATAGACAAACCCGTAATAAGGTAATAGACAGATAAACAAACCCGATAAGGGTAACAAATAGACATATAAACAAACCCGTAATAAGGGTAACAAACAAACAGACAGACAAACCCGTAATAAGGGTGACAGACAGACAAACAACAAAACCTGTAATAAGGGTAACAAATAGACAGACAAACCTATAATAAGGGTAACAGATAGTTAGATAGACCATAATAAGAATAACAAACAGACAGACAAACCTGAAATAAGGGTAACAGATAGATAGACAGACCCATAATAAGGGTAACATATAGTCAGATAGACCCGTAATAATAGTAACAAATAGATAGATAGACCCGTAATAAGGGTGACAGACAGATAAACAAACCCATAATAAGGGTAACAAAGAGACATACAGACTCGTAATAATGGTGATAGAAAAACAGACAGACCCGTAATAAGGGTAATAGATAGACAGACAAACAAACCTGTAATAAGGGTATAACAGAAATATGAAAGACCAACACAAGACTAGATATTAGACCTCAAATGGTCAAACAGGAGTGAGAAGAGAAAAGATATAGCAAGTAGTACTATAGATCTTGACGCAGTAGAAATCAAAGAATCAAGTGAGATACTGTAGAAAGAGTAGAAAGAGAATACATATAGCAAGTAGTACTGCAGATCCCGAATGCAATAGAAATGAGAAGTAGAAATTAATGAATCAAGTAAGATACTGTAGAGTGAGAGTAAGAGGAGAGTATATATTGACAATACATAGTACAATATTCAGTATACCCTAGGATGCTTTCTTACTCCTAACTTCATCTATTTATACCCACACTTCCAGTCCAGTACGTTTAGTTATCATAACTTCCTTGAATCTTATTTAGTTGGTTGTGTAACTTCCTTAATGTCGTTATAATAACTGCTCCCTTGGACATAATACGCTAATATCTGGAACTGCCGTATTCCAATTCTCTCTAGAACTACCGTATTCCGGTTCTCTTTAGAACTTCTGTATTCCGGTTCCTGCCATATTACACTAATACATGAATCATCCTCGTATTACGGTTGACCCGTATTTCTATGTTCTTCTCTAACTCTTGTATTTTTCACCATATATATTGTTTTTGGTATTTTCCCCATTATACTTTCCTAATGAAACATGTGTAAACTTAGAAATTCTATGATGCCTAAGTACTACTCTAACAGTAGGCTAGGGTAGGGGTGTAAAAGAGGGTGTAAGATGGGGTTTACATAGGAATAACGGTACATGGTTATGGGAGAAGGTGGGTTTGACTTAACTTGGTACACATAAATGGTAGGGAGTTATGAAAGATGAGCTTGTGGCTTAACCTTACACTCATAAATAAAAGGGATTAGCCTTGACTTTGACTTAAGTAAAGTTTAAGTAACTTCTCTGAAAGATGGTGAGGAAGATGCATAAAAAATAACAAGAAAGGTGCTTGGTCAAAGCAAGCACTAATTACATGCATTAACATAATAATGTTCACTAGGTTGACCATGCAAGAAAAATTAACAAAGTGTAAAAGTGAATAGTTAAGCAAAAATAAAGGCGTACAAATATGAGTAGAAGACTAGTTCACTACATGCATACCAAGGGTTACCAAGTAATGATTCAAATTTTCCCATAACATAAATCCCACACAAACAACCCATTTTCATGTGATGTGGGTTGTTTGACAACCAATAGTTACTATTGAACATGAAAGTGTTTCAACCTGTAAACATTAACATGTGGGCCATGATGCTCTCCATCCACATTTGTTAAAAGATATGACCCATTCTTATAAGTTTCCACAATGACAAAAGGTCCATCCCATCTTGGTAAGAACTTCTTTGTGAAGGTCTTATCTAATCGACTATCATACCGCATCACTAAACCACTCACTTGGAGTGGTCATTCTTGAATCTTCTTATTGAATTTGGCCTTTCACTTTTACTACATTGGCTCCACAAGTTGCAAGGCTTGTTTTCATGATTCATCCATGCTCTTTAATTCAGCCAACCTTACCTACAGGTCCTCACCATCCTCAAGCCCATGCTTCAATGCTAGATGCAAGCTTGGTATGTTATGACCCATATAACGAATTGAGGAATATTCCTTAAAGGCTATTACATAGATTTAAAAGAATCCAAAAAGGATATAGATTTAGAATTAAGAAAGGCAACCCTAATATTAAAAGCCTTTTTGGAGAGTAGCATGTGGACTAAAGACAGCTCGGGGAGGTCGGTGGTCTTGTGAGGGTCTCTAGTTTGTACATATTGGTGCTAACATGGTATCTCCAACTCAATTGAGAGTATCGCTTCTATCCCATAAACTAATTGAAATGATATGTACATAGTAGCAACTTTGTGTGTTATCTTGAAAGCCTAAAGTGCTATTGATAACCACTTGTCCCAATCCTTCTTGCGATCCACTGCAAGTTTAATTAATATGTTACACAATACTCCATTCATTCGTTTTACCAATCCATTAACTTGAGAGATAACTTGTCGATTGTTGCAGTGTAATGAACAATTGAGAAAGAAGAAGTTCCAGCACTTCATTGTAGAAATTGAAAACCCTGATCTATTACTATCTCTAAGGGAATCTTCTCGATGATAAAATTTGTTGCAATCTCTTTGGTATAAGCTCAAATAGAGACTACTTCCACCCACCTCGTGAAATAGTCAATACCCACAATAATAAATCTCTTTTGAGAAAAGCCATTGGCAAGGAACCAACAAAGTGGACCTATTGGTAAAATAGGATGCGAAGGTCCCTTGTACAACATTCTTCTTTTAAAATTCTGGCACCACTTTTTAACATCCTTGAAGAGGGTCAACCCAAAATATTATTTACTGATTATCTTCCTGGAAGTATAATTGTGTGAGAAGAGTCCACCACAAACATTTTTCTATGATAATATGTTTTCTCTCTTAACGACCCATCGCTTGTCGAAGCACATTATCTCTATTAGAGTTTTAACCCAAAGGGCCAACACATGGCAAGACGTGGCTGCCAAGTGGCCATTCGGCGTCATCACCATGTGTGAGCAATATTAAGTCTTCCAAGATAACCCTAAGAATTTGACTCAGGGGCCCAATTAGGCAAAAGACTTAGAGTCCTACCCTAAGTCCCTTAGAATGACCATCCCTTAAACCCTAGAGGATAACTTAAGTAGACTTTAAGATCCTATCCCAGTAGACCTAGAGAGGCTCATGCCCTAACCCCACAAAGGAGATGTGTCTCACACATACCCCCGTGACAGAGCTAAGGCATCGTCACTTACCTCTTGAGGAATCACCCTTATCTGAGAATACAACCCCTTTAGGGCGACAAAGGGTACCATGAACCACAACTAACCCCTAAGGGTTTGGGTGGCCAAGTCATACCCTAGACCTAGGGCTAATACTTAATGAGGACACGAGTGTGCGTCGTAGGCAGACACAAGTGTTCTACTAAGCAAACTCCCTAAGGTTAGGTTTGGAAAACCCTAAGTACATGACCTTACGAGTGCTTCACAAAAAGACTCCTGCTAACAAGCTTAGGTTGTTCAACCCCTGGATTCCAAGGAGAACACTCCCCTAGCCAAGTGTGCCTCAACACACCTAGTTATGAGACCTAACCTCCCTTGAGCAAATGCTCAAGGCTTAGCACCCTAGCGCGAGCACAAGTATGCTTGTTTGTCAGAGTATCCAACCCCTTGGCGACAAGCCCTTGACATAACCCCAAAGGGCGTGCCTCAAACGTTGTACCATGTGACGTTTAGTCTAGTGTCACATCTCCATGTTACACTCCTAAATGCCAACTCTAGAACCCCTTAGTGAACCCTCAAGAACTGATAATGTGAACCTGTTAAACAAGATCCCACACCCATAGTTGGTTAAGGACACGGATGTGCCTTGCTTGGCCATGAGTGCTACACCTAGCTTGACGTGGAGGACAAGGCTGGAGACAAGCCTCAACCTTTGCCTCTTGGAACGTGCATCCCAATAAGACCTCCCAGGCATGGATTCATCAACGTTAAGGGTAAGCTACCCCGAAGGTGGGATGTACCCTATCATCTGGAAGTTAGGGCGGCACAACAAAGGGTTATGCCTTGACAACACAAGCTAGAGCTTGCACCGAGAGAAGAGTAACGAGCTCAATCATGAACCCAGGAACCCTCACTCCTATATACTCTACCTTTTTATGTGACGGAGCCCCCCCCCCCCCCTTCTTTTCTTATATGTGTAAGTGGGTTGGCACGGAATGCCAGCCCCTTAGTTAATGAGATGAGTTTGCACACTAACCCCTATCCCTAAACCCTACCCAAGGGGGGTGGGGTTTTTAGGGCGTGGGTTAGGGCAATCCTAGGGTTAGGTCAACCCTAGGGGTGTTCCTAACCCTATTTAACATGCCAAACTCATCTTAACTAGGATGTCAAAATTGAGGGTGGATTTTCTAGAAGGTAAGTGCTACCTTCACTTAGAGTTTCTTGTGACATCTAAAGATAGCTGACCGGACTACCCTTAAACACCTAAGTGCGCTAAGTGGGGCTGTTTCTCACTACATCTAGGGTTCGTCAACATAGTACAATAGGTAACAATAATCAAGGTCCAAAGTAAAAGGTCGAGTCATAGTAAAAACCCTAAACCAGCCTTATCTTATAAAGTAGCTCACTTATCACCATATAGGGTCAAGATTGTTGCATGATCTTCTTCTTCTAGGTCATTGTACAATTTTTTGGAAACTTCCCATTCATCAAGAAATCATAGACTTTTTAATAATCCTCCATGTTGGGTGAAAGAACCCAAACTTTCAAGTGATAATGGAACTTCTCAACATCTCCTTGGTCCAACATTTTTACCAAACCCACTCTTGTGCTCTTCTCATGTTGAAACTCGAAATCATACTTAGTCAAGGTCATGATCCACTTAGAAAACTTCCCAATGAGCCCAAGCTTGTTAACAATCTACTTAAGTGCTGCATTGTTGGTGAGAAAACCAAAATGACACACCCACAAGAAATGCTTGAACTTCTCCACTGCATATACAATTATTACCACTTGCTTCTCCAACAATGGGTATACTGCCCCTTGTAATTGTCTTCCTACATATAAACAGGAAACAAGTATCCACTTGTCCCTTTTTGCATCAGGATCATAATGATTGAAACTTTTTCAATGCTAACATTGACATAGAACAACTCCTCCCATCACGTAGAAGATGCAAACGGTGCTAAACTGATGGAGGGGGGCGAAAGCTAAATAAGAAGTTGGCATGGACAATGATAGGTGCCACCAAAATTGGATGTGAACTTAGTGTGATCTTGAACCTCTTAGATGATGTTTGACATGAAGAAGTCCAATGAAATGCAACTCCTTGCAAAGTAGTTGGTTCAATGAATATGCCATCTTTGTGAACCCCTCCATAAATTTGTGTTAGTATCCGTATCCTACTAAACTTACAAACTTTCATAACTCCTTGACACAAGCTGGAGCTAGTAATGCGAGTAGCTTATCCACCTTGTCTTGACTCAGCTCAATGTCATCCTTTGAGATTATGTGTCTCACTAAGGTGCCCTTAGTACTACCAATTTGACACTTTTCCAAGTTCAAGCATTCTTTGCGGGGTGGCTCAAATATGAGTTGAAAACAACAAGTTTAATCGAGTTTGTCAACGGTCAATGGAGACAAACTACAAGCAATTTGTGATGAACTAGCAAAGGTTCACCATGAACCACAAAGTCAATGTTGATCAAAGGGCAAGGTCGACAATAGTCAAAGATGGTCAATGAATATTCAACATCAATCAATGAAAAAACATATGGTTTAATGTTGGTCAATGTATAAGTCAACATCAATCAACTTGACAGTCAACAAAGGTCAACCTCAAAAAGTTTGCCACGAACTTGTTTGAAGTTCACCACGAACTCGTTTGAGGTTCGCCATGAACATTACTGGTGACACGTCAATTCTTTCGACATCTAGCTAATAGCACAATTCATGAGAGGAAATGGCACTACATAAAAGTTTGTGGATATGCTTTTCATTTCACAATAAGGGTTCTTGGAGGTTGAGCAATGGCAAGAACAAAAGCCACAAGGAGGCATTAATAAAAGGGGCCATGGGTGCCTTTTGTGGGGATTCAAAATATTTCTCATGCAACTTCATGATGCATGGAGGTAGCTTTGCACCAAAGGCGTCTCTCTGATTTAATAGAAGAAATCTAGAGGATAAACAATCGAAGGGTGGACACCCTTGCAGGGCTTGGAACATCCGGTATGATGGTGAGTTCCCAATCAAGATCCAATCCTCAATCGTGAGGTGGGTGGATTTTGAAGGAGCACATGAAGACAAAATTCTTGGATAGAACTCATGCGCATGCATGCAACTAATTGGTGTGGCATTCAATGTATATAAATTTTTATTTGAAGTATTAAAGAACATGGTTGTTCATATGGGCATATGGCAAATAAACATTAATCTAGTTGTAAGGCACATGCCTAAAAGTAAATCCTAGCGTATAATATGGGGTCCTTTGCTCCTTGTGAGGCAGGCCACGTGGTATTGACGTCGTGCACCCTAATTAGCGAGGTTGGGGCCGATTATGACATTTGGGATACTTCTCTGCCCTCGGTTGGCCTCTCTCAACCGATGTGATGCATTCTCCTGGTCAATTGGTATTCACTGATCTCCAATTGTTCAAACAAGTTAATCATGGCTCTTCGATTTCTTCTTTGGGTAGCAACTTAGCTTGTGGTTGTTGGGGACTCCGTAGGCCAGATGTCAGGTGACTTACGTAGTCTCTATGGTTGCTATAACACTATTGCCAACGCCCAATCCCAAGGTTCTAAGTGGGGTCTGGCCATTACTTCAGGATGTACAAAAAGGTGTTGTGGTGGCCTTTACCCGGACGCCGTGAGGGTTTGTGTACTGATGGACTGGAGCTTCCCTCCCTCTGATGTGCTGGCTCCCTTTGAAGAGGATGCAAGAAGAGAAGAGGAAGGAAGAAGATTGGGGAGGTGGGCAACGGTAGATAGAAGAGATATATATATATATTAACTCTTAGAAGTACAAGGTGGCCCCTTTCCCAGAGATGGTCAGAACAAGACACACACAAGAAGATGGACTAGAAGAACCCTGACCCACCACTTACCTTCTTGCTTATATAGGGTTAGGTGGTACTAGGACGTAGGCTAGATGGCATTTCCCCACTGGGCCGTTGCCCTATGACAGGGTCTTATTCTACTGCCTTAATGCACCTCCCTCACGTGTGTTGTACTTAATACCTTGGTGGTTAATCCAAACAATCAGATCTAGCATGTTGTCAGTGCCACCTAACAACCGTCGCTGTCAGTCCATACCCGTTGTACATCACTTGCTCCACTATTCAGTCTCCCTTCTGAACCACTGCTTGTTCGTGCATGTTGGTCGTTTGACGATGGTTAAACCACTATCAACCAGATGCCCAGATTTATTGGTA
This sequence comes from Selaginella tamariscina, assembly GCA_003024785.1. Taxonomy (NCBI): domain Eukaryota; kingdom Viridiplantae; phylum Streptophyta; class Lycopodiopsida; order Selaginellales; family Selaginellaceae; genus Selaginella; species Selaginella tamariscina. The sequence continues at coordinate 110,679 of PUQB01000637.1, read as the reverse complement.
CATCCTCAGGCCATGTAGTCTTCATCCCTGTCCTATGTTGTAGTGCTTGCTGTAGGTGGCGGCTTCATTCTTTATTGTAGCCACTTTAGGTTTAGGGCGACAATTGTTGCATCTCGCAGCTTAGTAGCCCCCTGTAGTTTAGTTGCATTCCTTGCCTACTGCTCATGGGTCCTGTGCCAGTTGTGCCTCTAGCTCTTGGACTTGCTCGAGCACGTTTTGTAGCTCATGTTCCTTGAAGATTATGTAATTAAATGTTGCTCCTGATGGTGTGCGTGCCCCTCTAACTCCTTAACGGTAGTTCGTAGCTGGTCCAGCTGGGTGGCCCCCTCCTGATGAGTCACGAGCTTTGTCCTAGCCTCAGATAGCTCCCAATCCCACTCAGTAAGTTGGGTGATGCATTGGTGCAGTTTATTCCCGATTGCTGCTAGCTTCTCTTGGGTTTTCATGAGCTCCTTATCCCTCTATTCGAGCTCGTAGTTCTGCCACTCTTTCTCCGCTATGGCATGCTCGTGGTCGTGCCTAAGTTGGGCTTGAAGCCGCTGGAGGCCATTGTACGTATCATGTAGTTGTTGAGGCCCATAGCTAGTGCAATCTATGCCTCCTCTGCATACTTCTGCCCCATCTCCACAATCTCCCACTTTTGGACTCCCTAGAGGACCTGTTCCTTGTATTCCTTAGCTTCCTTTTGAGCGGCCCAACATTGTTTTGTGAGCTTTCCTACTATTGCATTGTGGTCCTTGGCCACCCTCATGAGGTCTAGGTTGTTGTAAGTTGCCATTACTTTGTTGTTTCCCCTAGATGTTGGAGGAGATGCATGTAATGGAGTTTTCAGAAACCTAGACATTGGAGAATAACTCTGTGATTTAGGTTTTGATTCATTGCTTTTATTGTACAAGTCTTTTAACGACATGCCATAAGCAACCTTTTGAACTACCTCCTAACATTCTTGCTAGCTTATTGGCTTGTACCTTAGAATCTCCTTTCAAGTCTTATCATTCAAGTTAGTTATATAGTAACTTTGAGCTTCATCATCACTCATGTTTGGGTCCAAATGTCATACACTTTTGAATTGATAAACATACTCCATTAGGCTTCCCTGAAGTCCTTATTTATAAGTTGTCAAATCAGCACGCAATTGCAATTGTTAAAGTTTATACCTAAAGGGCCTACACATGGCAACACGTGGCTGCCAAGTGTCCATCCAACGTCAAAACCCTGTGTGAGCAATGCTAAGTTTTCCAAGATGACCTCAAGAGCCTAACTCAGATGCCTAGTTAGGGAGGTGACTTAGAGTCCTACCGTAAGACCATCCCTTGAACCTTAAAGGATAACCCGAGTAGACTTTATGATCCTGTCCCAGTAGACCTAAATAGGCTCATGCCATCAAGAAGACATGTCTCACACATAAGGCATTGTCACTTACCCTTGAGGAATCACCCTTATTCGGGAGTACAACCCTTATAAGGTGACAAGGAGTACCTTAAACCATGACTAACCCCTAAGGGTTTGAGTGGCCAAGTCATATAGGGCTAGTACTTACTGAGGACATGAGTGTGCACCGTAGGCAAATATGAGTGTTCTGCTAAGCAAACTTCCCAAGGCTAGGTTTGGATAACCCTAAGTACACAACCTTGTGAGTGCCTCATAAAAGGGCTCTTGCTAAGCTTAGGTTGTTCAACCCTTAGATCCTAAGGGAACACCCCCTTAGCCAAGTGTGCCAAAAGTACA